>JAVQKC010192875.1:0-49862 GCA_036025475.1 Philypnodon macrostomus | reverse complement strand
ATTATGCTTAATAAAAACCACCAGGACATTAAAAGTTTGGGCCCCACTAAGTAGAGTGGACACAAAGATTATAGCATCATTATAACATCATCATACTACATGTCTAGTTTGTAGTAGTACTACTAAAAATGTAAGTGTTTCTTTATAGCCTGTGTTTATTTTGTATTATTTAATCATTACCTTTGTTACCTTTGTTACATTCTTTACTTCAAGAATGACACCTTGAAAAACTTTGGGAGTTATCCGGATCATTCTTCACAGAACGTGCTCTTATGTAAACAAACCAAAACAGTGCTAGTGTATAAAATTTTTGAAACATTGTGCTGTGCCAGATAACATTGTTTTATTAGACTATTAGTGTTGTTTCTTATTGTATTAAGATGATCTGAGTTTGATTTGGGGTAATTAATATAAAACATGGACATAGAAGTCACTGGTTTTAATTTTTTTAAAGGTTATATTTAGAATCAAGTTCATATAGGGGAAATTAGCTACCATGGCGGAGGTCTGCACTCTGAGTGCTTTCTAGATGTGAATGGTTCATCCTCATTTACAAGAGAGAATGGATGTAATTCAACCATACTGGATGCTGAGTTTGCATCAAAACTATTCTCTATTTCATTTGATTTTTAAACATTCCACATGGCTTTGCTGCTGATAAATGCAAAATCCAACCACTGGCTTGCAACAACAATGGTTTGAACCACTAGTGGTTTGGGCTGCAAATGTATAGGGTTGAGCCATACATAATGAATCTGATTTTTTCTAAACTCGCAAATCAAAGGTAATGTTTTGAAGAGTCTAAGACAGACAGCACTGACGGCTCACGTTGCGTTTGGTGATAGAACACATGTGATGGAGCTCTGTGGAGGTGTGAATGAGAATGAGTCCTGGCTTGTATAGTTTTATCCACAAATGCACAGCTGGTAGCAAACACATATTGTGTATCAGTGTCATTACAATGGCATTTGCTATAGCTGTTTAAAAGAAACGGTGTATTTATATTTGTATACATCACATGTAAAATTTATCAGCCTCTCATCTGTTTGTCTCTAATATTATCCACAGCTTTCTGCCTTGTTCAGAAAATATCTGTGTGGCTGTGACAGAGATGGCAGCACTCTTTCCAAAGGTAAGTCGACTCCTGTAAACAATGCTCCCCCCTACAATACCTGTGTTTGTTTACCAAACAGCTTAAAGCAATTTAACACAATTTGCCAGGTTGGGCATGTCTATGCATTCGTTTCATGTTTACATCTATTATGATTATGTTGTTGAATGTTAATATTGTAACTGGCACTACCACAGTCACACTTTATTTATGGCTGGTGTCATGTCTGTTTTTTATCTTGTCTCCATCTTGCCTGTTGTGCTTCACAGAGGCCCTCCTTCGAGACAGTCCGTGGCTCTCTGTGTCTGCTCACTTCCAGTGCCAGTCGTCTCCATGGAGAGTGCCAGAAGGCTGCGGAGCACTGCCCCTGTCCATCAGACATTCAGCTGGTCACGCAGCAGGTCATCCAGTGTGCCTATGACATTGCCAAAGCTGCAAAGCAACTTGTCACTGTGACAACCAAAGAAAACAACAACTAGTAAAATCCAAAGACATTTCTGAAACCCTCCAAATATACACCCTTTTTATTCCTAATATGTGTTAACACCACCCGTTTTACATTATTTAGACTCTCAACTAACATGTATATTTTTAAACAGGGCACAATGTTAATGTACTAAAGCGCCAAATGCTATTTCTTTACCTCATTTAGACAAGGGTTGGATCAATGGTTAAAGGTACACAGAGACCAATGTTGTATTTCAAAATGCAGAACAAGCTGTGGAGCTGTATACATGCAGTACAAGCCATTCATTGTACCTGTTGTAATCTAAATGTATTTTCAGCATGTACAATACCACAATGTTACAAATATAGGAATGGTAAGGATTGTCCTGAATAAGCAACATCAGAAAAGCTGTCAGTAGTGTCAGCCCAAGCCAAAATTAAGCCACATGATCACTTAATTCTCTACATGAATGTGTATTCATGAATGTGTATTCATGTGTATACTAAACACAATACATGCTTTTAAGGTGACAGTATTTGAATCCTTGTGATGCAACTTTGTGTCTGTATTACAGTAAAACCTGTACAACTGTGTTAGTGTTACAACAGTATTATAAATCACAGCAATAGGCCAACATTCCAACCTCATCAGTTTATCCTTCAGTAGAGATTTGGTCCTTTCACATAAGTTAAGTATTGCTAGTCTTTGGAGTTTTACAACAATTCAACAGCCATATTTGGATTGGTGTTTGAGTGCGTGGACCATAATGTGTAATAAGTTTTTTAACTGTTTTAAATGTATTATGCAACATATAAATATATATGATGTCCTTGTAAGTCTTAAACAAATACTACAGATGTTATTCTATTTATAAATGTATGTCATACCTCTAGACAAAATACCAGTGTTTATTTTCATACCGTTTGTTTGAATGCTCCTCACACTGTTGAGCCTTGATCCTGTTCGTTAGCAGTTTATTATGGCAGAGTCCAGTATCTGTGGTATAGTGCTGTAGTGTGTGTTAGAGCTGCCCGTGATCCAATTTGCACTGCTGTAGTTTACAATCAGTGATCATTTCCAGCTTAGACTACCAGTGACCGTTATTGCTATCTGCCAGAGAGTGTTTCACCCAGAGTGGAACAGAACCAATACGGGAATGATTTCATCACACAATACATCGGCTGCTTCTGTTTTATTAAGCAAACAGTCCTTTGATGTCCAGTGCTTTTCTGCTAAATCATAATGTAATGCCGCTGATACAATTAGAGGAATATAGACGACTTTGAAACTGAAACTCGTGTGATAATTCTCGGTTTGTTTGCGCACCTGGTTGAACCTGTGTACACCAAGCCCACCACTGCCCCTGTGGTTGACAACAGTCCCTGCCTTAGTTTCAATAAAGTAAATCCAAACCTCAAACTAATCCAATTGTCTTGTATGAGTGTCTATTGTTTATTGTTGAAACACGGCGGGTTTAGCACGCCCCTGTTTAATTCTCCACCTGTTTGAGAAAGACAAGAGACGATAGGTCTGGCGGCTCTTCCCCTCCCCTCTCACGAGAAACAAGTTCCGGGTTCTTTCCAGACGAGGGTTGTTTGCTACTGCGGTATTACGCGCTCACACACGACTGGAAGATGTCCCTTTTACTGGATAATCAGTTCAAAGAGTTACCACCTGATAACACAGTGGACACAAAGTTGTTTTTAGATGCTGTCTCTCATCTACCCGCTTTTATCGGTGAGTATACTGCTCTCGACATCATTTAAACGGTCAGTGGTGGTTACGGTTCATTTTTGACTGACTTGTTCCTCATGACACGATTATACGATGCCTCGACACTTGTGAATGAGTCCTGACCACTATAAAGTGGCTATTTTACGCACACTGTATACGCGCTGTTCACCATTGAATCAGCTGGCCCTCCGACTATAGAGCAACTCTTTGTTTACACACAGAGCAGCACACATTGACACCATTGTAACTAACTCGAAACTATGCATTCATTGAACATTTACCAGTTTAAAAAGAACGACTTGTATTCACCCAGCCACCCCGCTAACCAAAAGCCATCGTGATGTAGCCCATGAGTCATTCATATTTAATTGACCTTCTCAAATGTCGTATCTGTTACAGACTGCTTGGGTTCAAAAGTTTTTTCAATTATCAAGTCAGACATTATCGGGAATATAACGGTAAGATTATCTGTCTGCGTATTTAGTATTCTATTGTCCAGACTCCAGTTTAATTTGTCACCTTTAGAAAATCCGAGGAGTTTATTCAAAAGACCCCGAGAGATATGTCACACTGCAACATATACTGGAGGCAGAAAGAGAAGAGCACACGGCAGAATGGCCCAAAGTCGGCGCAACACTTGCCCTGATGTGGTTAAAGAGGTTTGTATCACATCCAAATCATGCTCAAAGGTAAAAACTAGCAGGTAGGCTTCATTGTTTTTGTGCTTTTTCCTGCAGGGGTCTCCGCTTTATACAGATCCTGCTGCAGAGTTTGGCAGATGGGGAAAAAGATGAGAATAACCCAAATCATATTCGAGTCAATGTTACAAAGGCGTATGAAGGGGCACTGAAGAGATATCATGGCTGGATTGTCCAAAAAATATTTAAGGTGTGACATTCACTGCAATATTTTTCACTGACTTTAGATGTTTTATTACGGTTTATGTATAGAGACAAAAATCTGTAATATGTCTACACTTACTGGCCACTCTTATTAGGGACACATGAACACCTACAGTAATGAGCATGTGTACCTAATAAAATGCTCAATGATTTTAGGTCCATCTAACCAGAACATTCTTCTGTATTTTTGCAGACCGCCCTGTTTGCTGCTCCTTATAGATCAGACTTTCTCAAGGCACTGTCTAAAGGAGAGGAAGGGAAAGAGGAGGAATGTCTGGCAAATGTACGTCATTTCCTGGTAAACTACACAGCCACCGTAGACGCCATCTATGACATGTACACAAATCTAAATGCAGAGCTGGATTATGCCGTTTGATATTTCAGAACACACAAAAGTGGACTGATCTTTTCTTTCTCTGGCAGCTCAGAAGCAGCTTAGATTGTTGGTGTGCTATTTATTAATTGAATTGTGCCTTACTGAATCAAATGCTGTATATTTAACCTTAATATAATGTGAAAATGTACATCTTTTCTTCCTCACATGCATTTTTTGTAACTGTGCAAGATTTTGTCTCTAAATCTGGTGGGTCTTTGTGAAATAAAAAGTGACTTTTATCTTTGTATCATTATCTCATATAGTGTGAAAAATATACAGTCAGAATCCCAGCCACTACTAATAGTCCTTTACAATGTGATGTTTGCCTTCTATTCCCTCCCTGAACAACTTGAAATCACCTTTATCATCTTCTTTATTTATTTTTTCATATTATTCTTAATTGAATAATAACGGGCGTGTAATGTTCTGTATGTTTATTAATTAAACATTTAAATTTCACATAACATATTGGTGTTGTGTGCTTTGGTATTAGTGATGTATCCACTCTTGTGTCAGTTCATAGTTGTAACTCTAGGTGGCAACATTTTACTACTTTGAATTCTCTGCCATGCAACCGCTTCATAAAAAATATGACGAGTAGATACTAAAAAAGGAGTATTAGTTGGGACGAATGAATTTAAGTTTACATTTAAGCGCACATCATCTCTTCTTTTTATAATGCTTACTCTAGTTGGCGTTGCAAGGCTGGCTACCAAACCCTCACATTACATTTGATTTTAATAGGTTTGGAGCAAATGGACAAACCCTCTCTCATCATCTTGTCTCCTAATCCTCAGGATCAAGCAGTCTTATGGTCTGCCCAGTCCTACTTATCTGAAGTGTGTCCTAGGGGCCATAGTGGCTCTGGTTGCTTTCCCAGCGGAGCCTGGCCCGAGTTAATCGTCTGTGAGTGAAAGCAAGAGGAGCATGTCTGTAATCCTGTAGGTTTATCAGCACCACGCCTGGCCTGTCTCACTGATAGATAGAATGAAAAAGCTCACAAGTGAAGCAAGCACACAATGGGCTAAAGACAGGAAATCATTTAGTGACGAACCCACTGACCCTTAACTTTGGAAGATTACTTATCTGATGTGAGGTCACCAGCTGTAACTGTAATATGTTCACACCGTCATGTTTCCTTCAAACCATACTACTACTCCTAATGCCAAATTTATGTGAGGAAAGAAACCGATTGAGAAAAGCAAGATTACCAATTCACCAGTTGAGCGAATACAAATGTATGACAACTATATAATGGTACAATAGTGAAAACTTGCACTGCATACACGGAGTAAGAGAGGATGGTTTGTATACAAGCTCATACATAACACGCTTTTAGCATTAGAAAACTTGTGCCTTAAGCGTTAATGATATAAATGACTATGAAAACCAAATTATTCCCTCTAACTCACATTAATTATTTATAGAGCACTCTATTGCAGCTGAGAAATGACCCTCATGGTAATATCAACCAGAGATGCAGAGTAAAAAGATAGATCATGATAAAATGAGAATATAAATATATTTGGAGCAGTGAAACCTACTGATCCGTATAGAATATGCGTGATATAATGTGTGCACTAAAGTATACCAATTATGTAGTTTGAAAGATGTAATGGAATGACAAAAACGGTATACATGGTTTAGAAAAGTATTTTACTTGACAATCCTTAGGCAAAAAGTGTGAGAGATTAGGGTCATACATTGCAAATGTACGTATTTTAACAACATTTTTCATGGACAGCATTCACATATTCATATAGAATAATAATAATTAATAATAATAATAATAATAATTGCACTTTATAATAGTAGAGAGGCCAACTCAACAGGCTGGCCTGAATAAATAGTATTACAAGAACCAGTGCAGACAAAGAACTGCTCAGTCATTCATATCCCACCATCAAAGATACTATAGCCCTAAAAGAAGATACAGTAAATGATTCAAATGGCCTGCGCTCAACGTGGCACTCTGCTTTACCAGGCAAATGTAGCATAAACAAACCTTTCATCAAAATGTAAACATCCACACAGTTTCTCAGGGGTTAAAAGTTAACAAAAATAAATTAACTTTCACTTGACCCGAGTGCCATGGTGTTGATGCCTTCACATGTTGCGCTGCATGACTCCATGAAATTGATTTACATTACATATTTTGTAAATGACTGCATGACAAAAATCATACTCTTTTTATGCAAAAGATCAACATGTTTTTCATAGAGCAGCCATAATATTTGCATCACATTCTGTGGATGCTGCCTGGATAATAAGGGAATATTATCTGTTACTTTGGAAGTTACGGTAAAACACAAAGGACCAAACAACCAAAAGCTTATTTAGTAATAAAAGGAATGTTCCACATCAGATAAGATTTATCTGTAAAAATATACACATATATTTACAAAACTGTTACCAGAAATGCTTCACAGATTCAAGTGTGATTCAAATATCATTTAAATGAAATGAGGCAGATTTGTAAAGTGGTTACTGTGGGTTTTTCTGACTTGGTCCTAAATGAGGAGCAGCAGGCTTCTGTGATGACCATTAACCTAAATTTGAATAATTTATGATTTTCATTTACCTGTCAGCTTTAAACAAAGCTTTACAAATACAACTCATGCACAAACAAAAGGCATGTTTCATTCTTACAGGAGTCTAGAAAAGGATTGTGTCCCATTTGCGGCAGCACCATGTCTTATCTGTAGACAGGGAGCTGGATGTGGCTTTGCTGGTGGTGCTCCAGCAGCAGAGGCATCCCCATGGCTTGGTACCCACGGCCCAGCATGCGCTCTTTGATGCAGGGAGGGTGAATCTCACTGATGAGGCACTCCAGAGACTGCAGGCTGCTGCTGAGCACAGCGGCGTGGCACAAGCTGGATGTGGGTAGTCCTCCAGTCAGGTTTTGGTCTGCACTGTAGGCCTGGCTGTGAGGATGGGGATGGAGCAGCTGATGGGCCTGTGTTTGATGGTGATGCAGTTGGTGGCTGTGTGATTTTGGATGGTGATGAGACAGGGCTAGGTCTCTAGGTCTGGTGGCACACATACCAGCTGCCATCACCTGAGAAGAATAACAGTCACTGTTTGGGGTGGCTGTTACATTATCCCAAAGTGGAGCAAAGTACGGGCCAGCAGAGAAGTCTCCCTGCATATGTCCACAGTTCAAAGAAGAGCTGCTCACCAGCTCCTGCCCGCAGCCCACACTGGTAGGATGCACTCGGTATGACAACTGAGAGGAGTAGGCCAAAGGCAGGCCACTTTCAGGGGACTGTCCAACCTGAGAGCTGTACATCCTCACTGGTCTCTGCTGATATGCCTGCTGAGTTTGTTGGTGCTTTGGCTGCCATGCTCTGTAGTCCCCCTTGTCCAAATACATAGCCTTGGCCATGTCTGCAGTCTGTGTAGGTAGAACAGCCCCTGCGAATGTCACACCGCTCTGGGGCGCCGCTCCAGGAATGAAGTCTGAACGCGCCACAGCAGCCACAGCCTGCACAGAGGGGCTGGCTCGGGCCTCTCCGCCCATCTGCAGGGCCTGGCTGTGTGTGTTTCTGCTCATCTGCCTCATCAGGCTTTGAACTTGTGCCAGCTCAGACTGGGGGGCAAGGCTGGGATCCCCTGAGGCCATCCCAGTGCTAGAACACAGTGTGTCAGCGGGCACATCTGCTGACTTACAGGAGCTTATATGATAAGCTTTGTGTCCATGTCTACAATTGTAATTATTATAAGGTGCCACTGATGTCTGTCCGTTTGCATGTTTAGTCCTTTTCCCGTCTGAGTTTTTCACCACTCCTTTGACTGTCACAGAGGCTTTGACAATAGCTAACAAACCTTGATATCCTCCCATGTATGGGTAAGAGCTATAACTCTGTCCTGTTGTGTCAAAGCCATTGACCGTTTTATTTAACTGTTTATGTTGTGGGACCCGAACTTCAGTTTGAAAGATCTTGATGGACAGTGGGCTGCTGGCAGTCTTCTGAGCAAAAGCATCCAGCTCTGCAGGAGATGGGTATCGAGAAACCACAGACACTGGCTCGCCTGAAAGGTAACAGAAACATGTTTTTAGTAATTATTTGAGCTTTCCTGTTCTTACAACCTCAAAGCAGTCTTTCATTTTGGTAATGCGTTTCAGTCCTTGACAATGAAATCTTGTTTCACTTTTCTCTCCAGTAAACAACCTGTGAAGTTATGTAAATCAGAAAGAGAGCAGGCCTAGTGGGGCAAAACACATTTGAACAGTATTATTCAATCAGTTTAACTTTTAGCAAAGGTGGAAATGAGGTGTCCATTAAAATAGAAAGCATCTTTTTGTAGACGTTAATGTCATATATTTTAAACGGCTTTGTACAATCAAAATCCTGAAATTAGGGCATTTAAAGCATTTAAATGAACTAAGATCAAGCTGTGAAACTGTCATGCTGGCAAAAGAATAAGGCCTGTAATCTGCGATAAAAGGGCAGAAAATTCAAAACAAAACAGTTTCAATTTCAATAACAAAACCAATTCCTGCTATGTTGGGAGCGCTCACTTGCTCCCATTTCAAATTGATTTGGGAGTTCATTTCATTTCGGGCCTACAGTGATCCGCAGACTGTGAAAATGACTCAATCTACAAGATCCACCTCATGAAGAAAATAAATTGCATGTTTAAAATGGAGAAGGGGTAAGGTAGACTGTTCAATCCATGCGGCAATCTCCCAACGGAACAGAAGGGAGCGGTGCGGCGGTGCCAGAAGCATGAATGAATTCTACAGAGAAATACAACAAAAGCAAAACACGGCTTATTATGTACCACAGACTAGTGCCGCTTTGGAAAACAACATCTGGATTTGCCGAAGGAGTTGTTTATACTGTATACAGCGTCAACATGTGAGCCCGATCCTCCGAGCTTTCTCATAATCTCACTGTGGAAAGAGAAGAACAGGAAAAACCAGCTGTACAAACTATCCCTGGCTTTTGGCTATAGAACCTTAAAAAGATGCATCTAGAGCTATAGGAGACAGCTAGTACATCGGGCAGCAGGATATCAGACAGGACTGATTTACAAGCCAAATTGAGCATAATCAAAATCTAAAGGCCTAAAGGACTAAACCAGCACCAAACCAAAACTAAAGTAATATTTGTGTTTGGCCAACAATTTTAGACTCTGTCAAATGAAAGAACATAACATTATTGCATTTCGTCTTTGCCAATATTGTGATAAGAACATTTGCAATATATTGTAAAACCTTAGACCAAAACAGCATATACTGTAGTTTCTGCCTGAGATTATATGGGAAAATTACCAAAAGGAAATCAACTCAAAAGTCAGGGTTGAGTCCTATGTGGTGCGATTGACTTCTACAGTTCTACAAACACTTTGAATGCTAACACGTCTACACAGGGTGTCTGATATTGTTAGCCCAGAGATTAGAGCACTGTCAGAGCCATGGAGACACAACACAGCTGCACTTCCCACTGGGGCTGCCTTAATGTGGTGCTATGGTAACCTCATTAGCAAATAGGCCTTTCCTCAGTTTGCATTTGTACATTTGTCATTCGCAGACCACTACTGTGTGACATATGCATATGAGGGATTGTTTCTGCCTGCCGATACTGACAGAAACCCAGTGGTAATGATTAATAAAAGGATCAGAAAAAATGACACAGCTTGGAGGAAACCTGCTTTAAATTACAAACAGGGTAATTGTTTCTGTCCTGTGGGCTTTAACGCCAATCAGTGGTGTTAAATTGTAGTCAACTAAGCGCAGTGTGCACAGCAGCCACAGCGCGACACTATGTCATCTGAAAAACATGGGTTATTAAATGCAACCTGGCATTAAAAAGCAAAGAAAACCAGATTAGTAAAAAGGCATTGACGCCTAAACCTGAAATGTGTTCATCTTATAAACATGTGAAGACCTAGCATGACATGTAGTGCCTGAGAGTACATGTTTAGTGTGTAAACGAATACATAAACTAATTCAAATTAACTATCAGGCTACAATTTCATATATAATCATGGTACATCACGTTGGGGAAATGACTTGAAATGATGTTCTCCCCACCTTCCATACACAAATCAAGTTAAACATTTCCATAGTTTCAGCTTCAGAAATGCAGGATCCTTTAATCAGCCTACAGCGCCTTGAGGAGCTCATATTCATCACGCTGTTCCTGAAGTAGGTTTGCATTAATATGGGTTTAATTTTCAGTGCACAGCAGGCACATACAAGAAAATAATGCACTGCATACAGTGTACAATCCCAAAGTGGCTCAAAAGCTCATTAAAGCTTATCTCGCTGGTTACCAACATGGGGATAGTGTTCCCCAGGGGGCTGTGAGATAAATTGGAGGATCTAATGCAACACAAAATTACACTACTTTTTTTCCCTTTTTTTACTTTACCCTTATCTCCGTTTTATATTGGTGACTACTAAAGTAAGCGTAATCCTAAAGTATGCGGCAGTGTATGCATCTATTATAACATGTTTTTTCTCCTTTGAAATGAGCAGTATGGGCAAATTACTGGGGTCCAGAGGCATAAAATATAGTCATGCATCAAAAACAAACACAGGGCTGTTGACATGACAACGAGGAAATGGCAACTATGCTGTCAGGTAAAGAGAAGCGCACAGATAATTAGCAGTCTGACCTTAAGCACTTAATCACCCTGAACCTGCACATAGCACACCGCTTCCCTCCGTTGCCTGAGAGCCGAGGCGAAATGGCACTAAATATACCATTAGCCATGTTTGCAACAACCTTGACTGGTCTAACGGTCTTCATTTACTGACCCCTCAACATTACACCCTTCCTGGATTTGAGACAGTTATTTATGCCAGATTAAAACCCCTGTAGTTTTCATCTCTACTAATGACACTGATGTTTGGTGAGTCTCAAAGTCTAGATTGATAGATTTAATGGTTCCAGTCGCTGGGGCTCAAAAGCGATTTTCGGTTGGAAGAGGCGGTACACATTAAACATGCTGTTCGGGCGCTGTGGCACCCTGTGGAGTGAAACTGGCACGCTTTCACAGGAAACACCTAATCCTGATTTCCTCCTTCCAGCCAGGAGACATGCTCGCAAAGAAACAGCAGGGTGGCAGTGGTCCAATCATAAACTCACAGTCACCAATAGGGCTATTTCATTGTGTGGGGTGGGTTTGCTTCTATACATGCATTGTGCCTTAAAAAGGAGGGCTTATACAGCTTATACACTGGCTTTGAAATAATTGGGGAATAATAGGTAGGTTATTTACCATACTCCCATAAATATATGGCCTCTCTTAACCCACGTCCCGCCCCCATACAATCCCACTCTGTGTTTTCCGTCACTTTAACTGCCTAATCTTTTCCCCGTGGTCACACCCATGGCCATTTTCTTCCAAGATTAGAGCAGAAACCTCATTGTTTTGCTGCAGTTTGAGTTAATCACTAATTTATGAGCAAAACAACCCCAGGGGCAGCTCTGAAAACAGAAGTTGCCACACTGCCTTCCCTAAACCACAGCTTTCATGGTTATACACCCCCCAGGGCAAAATAAGGAAAGCATTACAGTGACCACTAGATATGATTCTCCGGAGATAAATCTTAATTTAATAAATTATGCCCGCTCATTTCCATACATGTGTGCTGAAGCGCCGGGCTGCAGCTCTGCGTGTCTTTGATGTTGTGCAGAAACTTATGGGACAGACTTTGAGATAACAGATTTTGCATGTCAAATCCTGAGCAGCAGCGTAGCATTTAGAGCTGGCAGTTAATTACAGGCCAGCGCCTCTGTGCCTGCCTAAATACTTGTTTACCACACTGATAATCCTGATATTTAAATACACCAGCCTACCTTCAGAATTTAGGGACGAGGCACAGCACTTTCAAGACACATTAAAACCTATGTCTTGGTTACCATGACAACCTCCTCTAAGTACCCTGTTGGCCCAATAAGCCCAGACATTAGAACCATGTAATTAATTGGCCCTGCCTCCATTCATCTGTGGGAGACAAGCTTCTGTACTTGGCTGTCCGCTGCTTAGAAGCAAGGACCTCAGTCCACCAGCCATACTTTATATTCGTTCAATGCAGTACTAAATTATACATTATACATTATACAATACAAAGTTCAGATCATTAAACATGATGAATAAACATACAACCATGAACATTTAGTGATGTATTGAGCAGATATTGACTTAAACCATGGACAGCCCTAGATCTAGTTGCATATGTCGTAGTAGAAGGTTTAATGTGGGGATTAAGATGTGGTATGTGCTTAAAGTAACTGTAGTTAATTGTGGTTCATAACCGAAGGTATTAATGTTATACAAGCATAAAGTCCATATTATGTGTTTATCAAAACTACAACAACAATCACATATAGTTTCAGTGTTGTTTCACTGACATTGACCTCTCTGCAGAGTACCATACACATTCACATTAATCCCAGTCTTTTTTACTGTGCTCTTTTATCCAGTCACAACATGTACATGAGGAGTGCCCAGAGTAACCTCAGGGTTGAACACTGTGTTTCACGGAGGCTCTGGAACATACCCCTTTGCACCAATGTCACTCCTCATTTGTTTCTGTGCCGCTTGCCCCAGCTTGGGTAAAGTTTCTCCTCACAAAGCCGACTCTAGCTCAGGCCAATAGCGTGGGAAAAAAAGCACTTCCAGTCTGTGCTTTCAAGCTGAGACGGCAAAGACGAGGACAGCGCTCATTCACTCTCATCATATAATTCCTCTCACTCGTTTCACAGAAATCTTTCAAATGGGTTTCTGTGGCTAAGAGCTTTCACGTCTATTGCCTTCCATTTATTGATAGCTAAAAATGGAAATGGCTTTCAAAAGCTCAGCGGCGACTAAAGACCGTCCCAATTTAGCTCAAACCCAACAGCGATGAGTCTAATGAAGAGGCCTGGGCCACACACACAGGGCTCTCATCAGTCTATTCCCTGTGGTTTGAGTGAAATGTGAGGCTTGAGCTGCAGGGTGCTACAACGAGCACAGTCGCTCAACATAAAACTCAAAGGGGGGGCGGGCAGACCCTGCAGGTAAACAGGATGTGAAATGCACCCCCAGTTACAGTATGCCTCGGGCAAAGTGGGTCCCTCTGTTCTGCCGTTCAACCGCTTCACTGATTCCCAATTAATATTTAATAATGCAGAGACAAAGGGGCAATTCACTCTGGGAGTAAGATGGGAGATGTGGAGGGACGGGGCTGGAAGGAATTCCATTTTTAAAAATCTGAATAAAAATAGACAGTGTGGTGTGTAAAACTGCCACCTTAAAATGCGAAGCAGATTTTAATTTCTTGCCGATTGTTTGAGAATGTTAAATTGCATGTGTTTTGTGCTGGTTTCTTTTATCACCTGTTAGCGCAGTGATGCATTTATGACCCTAAAGGATGTGTAGTTAAGTGATCTCACTCCCAGGTTTTAACCAGACTCCATCTGACAGGAAGTCTAAACAGTGGCAGTAAGTGAAAACACCTGCGAGCATGAGCAGGAGGTTAATCCAAGCACAGCTGTCCCTAAAAGCTGACAATTAGGGGCCATTATACTAGTATATGTTCATGTTGTTTTTAAAAGTGTGAAAATTGTGCATTTTACCCAGTGGACAATTTGAATTTCCTCTAAGTATTGTATCATACAGCAATACTGTTACTGTGTAATGGGTAAATAACTATAGCCAATTTATGAGCCTATTATCTGAAAATACATTGCTGGAAAAACATTGTAAACTGAATATAAAAAGAACAGCCAGATCGTAGCACAAAAATATGGTATACACCAGAGGTGGACAAATGGCGATAAAAATGTAATCGAGATTTAAAGTTATCTGCTAATCCGGGAAGATTATTGAATCGTGATACAGTGCATTCATTTATGCTCTGCCCTTTATTGCCATTTTTACTGTTACAATGTCATTGTTCATATTCATTTAAAAAAGGAAAATAAATAGTATGAAGTATTATGACGAACATTGGGTTGGATGTACATTGAATTTGTAGTATTCTTCTGTGTGCGACAAAAAAAATACACAGATCAAATTGAGATCTTGAGCTGAATGAAATCATATTATAAATTTACCATATCGCCCACCTAGTAAACATGATACACGTTCGTTACTCATCCTTTGTGTCTAAAACATGTATATCATTAGTAACCTTGTATAGTAACCTTGTATACTAATGTTGATTATCTAATGTCGCAGTCCACTTTGACCTGAGCACTTTGGCACAGCAGGAGTTTACTGATTAGCCGACTATTAAAAGGTATAATCACAGAAGAGTCATAATTCTTTATTTTAGGTGCTCCACAGCGGCTTAAACCTCAGCAGACCTCTAACACTCGTTTATGGTCCTCACATGCACCTTCTAATTAAAGTGACTATAAGTGGAGCTCACCTTTAGAATCACTTGGCTGCAGCTGTGGCACATGCAGCAGCAGCGGTGGTGGCGGTGGCGGTGGGGCCGGGGCCATGACACTTTTGGCCGTAAAGTCCAGATGCTGCGAGAAGTTCTGCCGTCTTTGGATACACGCCAGCATGATAGTTCACTATGGCGGCACACAGCCTCAATGTACCTGCTGAAGAAAAGACAGTACAAGATCGGTAATATAAACACTAGAATTCAGCTCATGAGCATATCAGCATATTATTGCCAATTGCCATGTGCTTATTAAAAGGTGATTGGTATAAAGTGAATAACATTTGTAAGTTTGTGTTTGCAGTTCCCCCACATGAGGCTTTTTAGTCTACTGGAGTTAAGCAGCAACATAAAACTGTGCATCCACTTGGGTCCTTTTAGCACATTCAAATGCAGGAGCCCCCTCTGAACTGCAGAGACAGTGCATTTAAAATAATATCACTTAACAATGACTTGTACTGTAGTTCTCCTTCTGTCTAGTTGCTCTGATGGCTCTTTCCTGTTCTCAGCCTTGTTCTTTTGGCACTGATCAAACAAATCATTTAAAAAGCCTCCTGTAGCCTGAGGCTGTGTGCTTCCATTTGTAAACAGCCTGAAGATGTTCCATATATTTATGACCCCATTGATCAGTGCAGAAACCCCTATCTGAAAATATTCTGTGCAGTGTGATGAGGGTAATGCTACTTAACACTAAACACAGCTGTGTTTCAGACATGAAGGGAATATTTCATTGGCAATCACATTTGACATTCTCTTTGATTATCTGAAGGTGTCAGCAAATGTGAGTGCCAGCAATCGACAGCAGAAAACACATTACTGTGAATCATGCACAAACACCTCAGTAAGGTACTCATCTCCTTATTTCCAAGTGTATAATGTAGTAACAAGGGCATAGCTAAAAGCAGAAGTCCTTTAATTTGTTTCACTCTATTGACTCATATTAGTCCTTGAGGGGCAGAGGTCACTGAAGTGAGTCAAATAGAAAGCCGTGCTCACAAAGAAGCTGCAGGAAGGTGATTAGCTTCAGTTCAAAAACATAGACAGGATGCCTTTCATTTTCCTTCAGGTGTCTGAAGATTCCCTCACTCTCCCCTCCTCCACTCAACATCTGTCCCTTGATGACAAGCCCACTTCAAACTGCTCTGTGCAAGCTGTCTCATCAGAGCACACCCATGTGAGGAGCTAAAAGCCTCAGTATGGTCACATTCCATTTGGAAAATAATGGCAATTTCACAACAAGCCTGCCATTACCACACATTTGTCAAGAGGGAGGCTCTGGAAATGCAGAAAGGCCACAGGAGAAGAAAAAGGTATCTCCAGGGAAATCCCTTGACTAATACAAAATGAGATGTGAATAATATGTAGATGGATGGAAATAAGTCAATGAGGGCATTATTATTCAAAGAGTGGCCTGGAGCTTGAAGGCGAGAAACTTTCTCAGAGAGCAGAAACATTACTAGACAAGGCTTAAAGTGCAGTAAAGTGCTACTGAGGTTACTTTGATCCTGTTATCTGCAGGTTTCAAATGTATGCATCACTGTGAACAGAAAAAGAGAAGGATGTCAGGAGGTTTATACATCATGTGTAAAGAAGAGTCAGGTATCTGCAACACTATTTTTGCAGCAACTTGGTTTCTTTTTAGTTTGAACCTGGTCCATCTATAAAACCACAAATATTTGGCCTTAATGTGAAAGCCTACTTAAAAGAAAATGATTGAATATACCATAATAACAGTGGACATGCATTACTTCCTTTTTATAAAGGATTATCTCTGCTTGTGCCAAGGGTTTACAGATTTTCCTTGCAGCCTTGAGCCTTCATTTGTGCACATCTTCATCTTTCCATTTCAAGGACGAGCTTAACAAAAACAAGAGGTCACAAAGTTGAGGCTGTTATGGCGTCTAATCCTGCTCACTTTTGGGCCACATCCACACAACTGATAATCAGCATTATGAGGTCCGCTGTGGGCTTTCCAAAAAGATAAGCAAGACTGTGCTTTGCGGCCCATCTACTGTCCCCCATGGTTTACTGATAAGGATGTTTTGGCAGACAAATGTACTTTTTCCTTCATCGTTGACAGAAGAGGTTTAAAAATAAAATGGCTGATTTTCTAATGTGTCCACTATCCTACGATCAACAGAGAAGTGCTTAAAGAATCATAAAGCCAGTGATGAAAAACCACAAAAGAAGAATATTGGCCTTGGGTAAACAAGCAAAGAAATAATACAGCCAGGCGTATAATAAACAAAATTCTTAATATGCTTCGAAGCAAACTTAGAATACCCATCAGGAAGAGAAATGCATTCATATAGATGGACTCACAAATAGTATCTTTCTGACCTTCTAAAGAAATGTTAACAAAAAAACGATCCACATTTCTATTCGCCATACAGCATCTTCTCAATTTGCCACATTCACACACAACTCTCTCTCTCCATCTCTCGCTCTTTCACCCAACCACGGCACTCCTGTTAGTTTCGTCAGTTAATAATTAGATGATAATGAAAAAGGTTTAGGAAGAACATCCTTTTCACTCTGCTGGGGGATTAGCATGTGAGGGCTATGCTAATGCCTTTTCCTCCCTTAACAACACTGCTAAAAATTCATGTGAGTGCAGAAAAAAGGGAAGGATGATTCAGAAAGGTTAATTTAGGGAGAAATTACTGATTAACAAGAAGCATGGGGTCATTATGCAAGTTGTGATGCGTTGGTTCTCCTTGAGTGAAAACGTGTACTGTGAATAACAATGTACTTAGGCTATAATTAACTGTATATTATGTATGACTGTGACAATACCGAGTTGGAAGTAGCATCGCGGGAAGCTGTCTTATAGTAATGGAGACCAGACAAGTCTAGTCTGACTTATACAGACAGCGGGCCACTACTGCAGCTGCAGGTCTCATCTCTATACACTTCTCAGCGCACTGATCCCCACCCCCCCACCCCCTCATACATTTTTAATAGAATCTATTACTTCTGGATTAGCCGATAATAGCTGCCCTGGTTAAATTCTGTAATAGTTTGCATAATTGGTTTGAGAATATAACAGAGACATGGATTTCTCTTTTCTCCTTGTGTGCACTAAAGGAAATAAAAAGGGACACAAAGGTTCACGTACAGAATAACCAAACAACCCATGAGCCACTCCAGTCGACACGACAAGAACACTTAAGGCCTCGGGCGGATAACAATGAGCCTCATTTCCATTGAGATTAGCCCTGGAAAAGGTATTACAACACTGTTTAAGAAGGCTTTCTTATACGATTTATGCGCACCATGCTTGTAATTTATGGAAACACAATGGCTGGGCGATATTCTGACAGATGTCCATAGCATTCAGATTCAGATGTAAATCATGCAGCGCTAATGGTCGGGTGTCTGGGAAAACATTAATATTTTTGCCATCTCCGCTGCAAAGAATGTCAATGCTTCGGTGCAATGAATAGGTGATAATGAAGGTATGGTAAGTGTGAGTGTGACTGTCACAGGTTTTGTAATTATATAACCTCATCTGTGGACTGTTTAGGAGACACTTGGTGAGCTGTATTATACTTGATCTTGAATAAAGGAAACATTTTATTGAATGTGGCATGTTTTATCATTACTGTGCTGAGTTATTATAATACAAAGTTATATGTAGATGTGTAGAAACTCACTCTCCTGTTCACGTGTTTTCATTTGGTTTGGCTCTGTGTCTATTGAAAGCACTGGAACATTAATCCAAAATGGCTAAATTAAGTTCTACCTTTAATGGCATTTTTAATCCGGTAAGTAAAAGGCTTAGGACTCTGGCCCAGATCTGCCCTCAAAGATGGGCAGAAGCCAAAGTAAAAAAGATGCACCATGGGGCAAAGTCATGGGGTAAAGGATAGAGAGTAAACAAGGCTTTATCTTATCCTTGTCACAGAGCACACACTAAAAACAAACTGAGGAACTATTGCTCTGCTGAAACACGTTAAACATATTTTTGATTGGTTGACTGGAAATGCATTTGAACGTTGTATAACTAGGAAGTTTGAAAGCCTATTTGTGTCATTTAATGATAGATGGTTTCACTATGGCAGTTAGGTGAGCTTTGTAAACTACAGTCTTTTTGTTTTGACTACCTACTGAACTGTGTTGTTGGCTTCAACTGGTTCAACAGCCAAGCTATTTACTCAACAAACTGGCATAGCATACCAAAATAGTCCTTTAGTACTTTCTCATCACTGGTCCCAGCTGAGTGTCAAAAGTACACCACCCTTATAGCAATGTCATTGTATATAATATCCATATTCATTCATCTTGCTTATTCCTATTAGGTATCGCAAGTCTCTGGAACGTTTCACTGCAACTATGGGTCTTAGGCGGTGGACACAAAAATCTCTCTCATATTAATTCACTAGGGACAGTTTAGATGAACCATTTGCACCTCTTTTAACACAAGGAAGACATGCTGACTTCTCTCAAAAGAAATAATAGTCAGTTGGCCAGAGGTTCGACCCACAACCACCTCCTGACTGATGAGAGAGCGGCACATATAATTTAGTCATAATAAAAGCCAAAGCAAAAATCACTAAAACAGATTCACGCATTTTCACTTTAGTCGGGCTCTCATACTGTCTATTGTTAAGGTCCACTGATCCTTTATAATTTTATTACAATTCAATGTGCCGCACCCTTATTAGAAACCAAAAGACAGGATGCTCGTTAAGGTAACCTAATGATAAGCTTTCCTCGATACACAAGCTTCATAAAAACATCAAACTGTTCTAGGAATCTTTGATGTGTGGATGTCATCATCTACAGCCGGCGCTCCGTTTCGGCAAAACGATAATACATCAGCTGCAATTTGCTATTCTCAATCATTAATTTGAAATAACGACCAGATGCAATCATGTAGACAAAATACAGATTACAGGAGTTTCGAATAACACTGGGGGTCCTGTCCCCTCCCCAGTGACCCCAGAGGCCCAGTACTTAACCTTCCACCCTTCGTCCCCTGCCTTCATCCCATTACTATGAATAGACCAATTAGACAGATTTCAAAAGGCGCCAAGCTGTCCGTAATTACACATGACATCCCCTTGTAGTTGAAAAGATTATCAAACAGTGTACAAAAGATACTGCTAAGCAACCACACCACTAACATTATCCACAGCAGACAGGCATACTGTACCTCTTACAAGTCATTTCACTTCATCTTGCCCTCCCGCCTTCATGCATAAAACTCAACGTCCACTTTAACAGGGCCAGGAAAGTGCGCCCACATAGATGACATGGCAAAAAATAAAGACATGACCTCAATCAGTCCTTGCACTGGCCTGAGTAATAATCGTCCAAGAAAAGGTCGTTCTCATGGCGAGCTATATCCTTCATTGGGTAATTTAGTATCGGCCCAGAGATTGAGCAAGGCCAGAGAGACTTCACTATAAATCAGAGCTCAGTTACTTTAGTGAGAAAGCAAAGAGGAGCGGGCAGCCAAATGACAAATTCCTTCTCTTCACAGACTTGGAATTACTGCTGGGGGTGTGATGTGAGATCAGAAGGGAAAGCCCATGGGATACCTGCAAGCCGACTTCTCATAATATCACTCAATTTACAAGGTTCACACTCAGGCAGAGCAATTCAAATCCGGACACACAAATATAATAAAAATTGCATTATGTTTCTGTACATAAAAACATAGTGGTTCGAGGATACCAATGCCCGTTTTGTTTACGGCAACAAACCTTGTCAGTAGTTTGAATCACCAAAATAGCAGTAAAAACAAAGCAACCGGAAGAGAATAATGCCAGACTTACTTGAAAAAAAGCTTTTGAGTAATGGGTCCTTCTGCTACTGATGCTTTGGGCTGCTTTCTGTTCACTACCGCCCTTTCTGTTGATTGATTGGAGTTAATTTTGGAATGTCAACACCACATATATCTCCTTTACCCGCGAATAAGTCATTATTGTTATAAATCAAAAAGCTCAATGTTGTGTTTTGAATGTGCTCTTTTGAAACCAGGGGGCATTTTCCCTTGTGCCTCAAAATAAAACTAATCCTAGGGGGTTGACTTATTTCCTCAAAAAAAAAATAGCACACAAGGAGGAAAGAGGATAATAAACACCAAATTGCAGGCTTTTCTTCTGTGCCTCTGGTGGAAAGCTGTGACATCCCATCTTTCTGGATAATAAAGGATCTGGCACAAGCAGGAAAAAAGGCTTGCAGGGTAGAATTTCACACCTGGCCAATAATCTATAGGGCCCACTGCTGCGGCTATAACCTTCAACCTCGGCTGCCACCGGTGCAGTGAGGTGCGATGATCCCTCCTCCGGCTTTCAGACAATAGCAGTGGAAACCTTCAGAGACAGCTCTCAATGACCGATAATATACTTCAAAGCACTTCCTGGATTCGCAGACATTCAGACGTGGAAAAGAGGCTTTCACATCACCCAGGGCAGACTGATGAGAATGGATATTGCATGGGCACATCAGAAGAAAGAAAAAACTTCACAAACCCAAATGAAACCCAACCCTTTTACGCACAGTAGCTATTGAGTAGACTACATTTCATGATTGTAACTCGTGATGACATACCATATCCCATTTTTGGAAAGGGTCCATGTTATAAATCCACATTAGCCAATAGCAGGACAGTAATGTAAGGGCGAGACGAGACAATCTAGTGCGCACTGGTCACCACACATCACATCTCAAACCAACATACGGGACAGATTTGGACATTATTGTTTTAAATTGTAGCCTGTCTCAAAATCTGACACATAGCATCCACATCTAGCAGGCTACTGTGCCTTTCATTGTATAAGCAGAAAACAAAACATGGCACACATGAACACTTAAAAAACTACAAATGTTGTAAATAAAACAACGAGAAGACAATAATATTAAAATACTTACGGAGTTTTAGCTGATCATAAGGCTTGTTTATCTTTGGTTCGCCACGGCTGATTGGTCGCTCTCCAGATCGGAAGGCGTATTTCCTGTGCTCTGTTTTCCCAATGCGTACAGTTTGGCTCCAGAGAAATATCCATGGATGGGACGAGGTTCTTTAACTGTATACTACTTCTTCTACATGTTCAACACTCGGTGAAAACCTTGGTTTGGAGCAGCGTTGCATCCCGTCTACATCTCCTTCTTCTGTCTCATCTCAGCTGGCGAGCTGCTTGTGTGTGCCACAGGAGAGTGATGTCGGAATGGAAATGAGTCCTCTGTACTGTTGAAACCGGCTCCCGGCCAATCAATCAAAGCCGTATTTGAATATTCCCACGACTCGACCAATCACGACGCAGAAGAGGCGGACGCTACAGTGACGCCGAGGCAGTCAGAGTAAGCACGTTGCTGTTTGAAGAAAAAAGACTTTAAAGGGAACGGGGATTTATTACTCCCAACAAAGATTTATCTTACAATGCAAAATCCACACAACTGGCCAATCAGAGACGATTATGTCCAAATAAAAGGTTGCAGAGAATTAGTATACAATGTGGGATGCATAACAGCATTTTACATTTTGACAATACATTGAAATGTAAGATTATGAAGCAGACAAGTAGGAAAAAAACACACATCTACATTGTAGTTTGCAAATTGTGGCTAGGGGTGAAACCTTAGCCCCATTAAAACTGCATTTAGGTTTGTACGGCAAATTTCAAATCTGAGCTTGTCCAATCTTCTTCTACTATAGGACAATTCTAAATGTAGGCTAACATTTATGTTTCTCAAAATGATTAGCCCGATGTGAATGACAGCATTTATCAGTATAATAGCTGTGTGTCTTCAATCCCCCGGGTCATGAGGTGTGTGATGAGGTGACGATAACAACAGCTGAGTAGTCAAGTCACCCACCCCAACTCACCCAGCCTAAATCTAATAATAGTTTTCTGTGGCTGCTAAAATGATAATGTTGGGCACCTAATGACATCACCACATGGGGTCAATGTACCTGTACATTTGATGTGCCGAACCAGTGTGGCAACAATATTCCAACAATTCATGTCGGACTAGTTCAAGCATTGTGCCTTTTAGCTCAGATTGCTTGTCCACCTGGGTTGTACGTTCCAGCAACAATGACCTAATTGCACTGGAGTAAAACTTTTCTGCATAACACTGGGTACATAAAGCTTTTTCTATTCAAATTACAGAAAGAGTACGGTTACTAAGCTGAAAGCAAAAGCTCACTTTCAGTGTCTTCTGAGACAAGAATATGAAATTGTTTCTTGACAGCTTTCAGTGTCATTTGTCAGTATGAATGGGCCCTGCAGCTGCAGATGGCAAATGAGGTTACCATGCCAACTGATGTCTCTATATTGAACAGAAGACGTGTATGCAGAATTGTTATAGGTCTATATGTAATCTCACACCATTGTAATAGCTGCATTATATTAAATGCAAGATCTTGATGGAATTTGGATAGGTCAAAGTATTTTGCTGCTGTGCTATTTATGAGAACAGATTCCCTTACACAAGGCTGTACTTTATTTTCTCTTAAGTTGTACATTCATTTGAGTGTTTATTCATAGTATGGGTGTATTTAATGTTATCTATGAGGTGAATGATACAAATGAACACAAATCCACAATATAATTTCATTAGCTATGTGTGTGCCACATAGGGATTAAAAACAGCTAAAAAATGTATAGGCAATGTGCTCATTTAGAAAATCCATCCATCATTATTTAAGCTTCTTCAATCAATGAGACAAAGAACTGTAAATGTATTTGTGGCTATATCCTCTCCTTATTTTGGTCATGTCATCATGTCCTCAGAGTATGTCAAGCATTGTTTTTTAAACATGGACCTCAGACCTGAATTATCCTGGCCATGACAGTAATAAAGAGCTCCATCTGCGCCTGGCAGGCAGAAGCAAATGAACCAATTAAGGTCTGGTGAAGTCTCCTCTTTCACATATTGGTGATGGCGGCCGTCATCTCCATCATGATGAAAAGAAGGGAGTACAAGGGTAATTAAACCAGCAGGGGCCAGGGGGCAAACCTAATAACTCTCTGTAACAAGGCCATAAGAGAGATTATTGCTTCAGGTGCCTCACAAGCTAAAGCATGTTAATAGTGAAAGAGACAAGAGAGCACTTAGATCTGCACAAACAGTAAAGCTAATAACAGCCTCTAGGCTTCGCTCAGAAAATGACCTTGAGTAAAGATATCTGAAATGCTCAGAGATAAAGTAGTTTATCCACTATACACCTTTTGCCCCAAACAGAACTGCCTTTCTTCTGCCCTCGGTGTTGGAGAACAGGGGCTGCTGCCCTCTTCTGGTTAATTTTTGCCATCACTTCCAGAACAGGCATCTAAGGTGAGGTGAGGCTTATTAATCATGGAGAAGCCCGTGGAGAAAATAATCAATAAACACTTTTGTAATGTGGCTTATTTAAAAATGATTATCTAATATGCATGATATCAAATAATAATCCTTCCTCTACTGTAGTTATTGATCTGGCCGGTCATCAAGACTAGCTCAAGTAGTACCTATGCTATGCTACTACTACAACATCATGATACTTTTTTGATGGATCCATGTGAAGTCAAGTGTAGTTGTGAGATGCTCGGAAACCCCATCACACTCACTGCCCCGCCCCTTTGGTTCCTACAGCAACTGTCCCAGGCTTCCTCCTGAAGGATCATGGGAAAAGATTTGCTATAGATGCGGGGGGATTTTTGAAACGTTTTGTAAATAACCAGGATAAAACGAGTAAAACAACAAGTATACGACCTAATTTTGCACCTATGATTTCGACACCACGCGTGAGTGTAACAAGTCCAGTTGGGATCTTTCCAACCGCGCTGTTTGTTTTGGGGAGACTGGCAAGCTAGGTTGCTAGCCCGTGCTAACCTGAAATGCCAAGTTACGAAATGTAATACACATCTCAGGTGAAAGATATGCTCTGACAGAACTCCTGGAAATATACGTCTATGGTAATTACTTCGTATAATCACCTGGACACCTGGAACTATAGATTATTTCGGTATTTGCTTTTTCTGACTAACCAAATAGATAAACAAATGCTGCTTTGGAAAAATGGAGCTAAAGCTGGAGGTCGTTTTGTCTTCGAGCATCAAACGAAAGAAACCGTGGCCGAGGTTCTGTTGGCTCGGACAGGTAAGACTGCCGTCCCTTGGGAGTCACTCTCTTCCAAATCACTTCCTTTCAGACCAAGGCAAGAATAAACACCACATGGAACAGACTTCAGGGTGAACCAGCAGGGGTCGCCAAAGTCACACTTCCTGCTCTCATGCTCTGTTGATAATATCATTAACTATTATTTTTATAACTTTAAATTTGGAATAAACGTCATACATGTGTTATATTAATGACTATACATATTCTATGATGGTCTTGTTTTTCAGATACATGTGCCAAACATGCCCATCAAACAGGCCTGGTGGATCTGGCACTGTGTAGTTTCTATATAAATGAGTTTAAACTGTGATGATTTAGTAATAGAATCACAGCATATTAGCATATCATTTATTTAGTAACTTTACCTACTACATTCAGTACATTTTTGCTAAATAATAAGAAATTGTGCTAAATAATTAGAAATTGAACCTTACAGAAACACTTTTGACATTACTATTTTACTGTGCCATACATATTTCTCAAAAAGACGGCAGGGCAGCAAAGGAACCTATAATGGCGAATTAGCCACATGCTAACCAAATGGAGCACACATGCCTTGGTAGAACATGAACTTTGGAACATTGGCAGGCAATGATGACGTGGATACCTTCCTGCGAAGCAACCAAGGCATCAAGGACCTTTGGCTTTGAGAAAGAGCATCAGGCTGTATAGTATAACAATGAAATAACCACACAACTTGTGTCTTTAGGAAAAGGAGTCGGTGTTCCTATTAGATGACAAACGGATCAGTGAGATTAACATGGTCTCCGGTCGCACTAAGAAGAGAACCCCAAAACTCTATTCTCTACTCAACAATGTAGTAACGATGGGCACATCAAGTAATGGTTTGTGAGACTCTACACTGGTACTGCTGGGTATCAAAAGCCTTAACTCACATATTATATCGCTTGATGTGTTTCAGGTGTGTGGCTTTGTGGACTTCTGATGTCTGGAGAGCTATTTTTGTGGAACAGAGATAAAGACCTTTTAAAAACAACCACAACTGTACCAGAAGTCGTCCATTTCATATCAGCGGTCCAAGGTTTGCTTAAACACTGTAATTTCTTTCCAGTATAAGAGTGGTCCACATTTACATTGGTCCCATTTTGTAATTCTATCTGTTCATCTGTAATAGGAAAGGCCACAAGGTTGTCAGTCCAGGCTTCAGGAGACGGCATGCGTGTGCTCCTGGTAGCTGTAACAGGGCAAGTTTTTCTCTGGCAATGCATGGATGCCCGAGATTTGATGGGGGTACGAGATTGCACAGTGAAAGGAAAATGGACACAAATAACTCCCACTAATGACACACTGCTGCCAAACTCACAAGACAAAGAAGCCTCTATACACTCTATTTTTGTTAGGACAGAGGTCTGTATAAAATAGTGTTTATAATTAAAATGTCTCAAATTGATTTGACTTTCTTACAATATTTCTTACTCTCTCTCAGGCTTTGGGGGATGCTTGTTTATCTGCATTTGTTTTTACATCTGGAAAGAAGCTAGTCATCACCTGCATTAAAATATACTTGGGCGAGAATCAAGAGAAAATTGGGTGTGTATACGTTTGATGAAAATAAGGTTGTTTACCTTATATTTTAATGTATTTTTTTCTTCAGTCCTATAAGTTACAGTGTAAGATGGGCCACCAAAACATTTCTCATGTCAGGTCTCAAACCACCCTGCCAACCAGTCAAGTCCAGAGGAGCCTTAGTGACAGCCTTTTCTCCTGACGGCCAACTTCTAGCTATTGTTTTAAATCAGAAGCAGCCACAGGTTAGTATTTCATCTCAAAGCATCAGTTTTACATATGTTTTTTTTTGCTGGAAGCACTGTGTATTGAAAATATTTTTTTTATGTAGGCTACACAGGTCCTTTTTGTCAGCACAGTGAATTTTGTGTCAGTGTCAAGGAGCCTTGGAGGCTGTGGAAGTAAGACAAAAGAAATTCCATCCAAATACATAAGGTATTTGATTTACAGAAAACCATCACACATTTATTTGGCACAGGCATGTATTATTTCATGACAGTTTCATTATTGGATTTTATATATGTAATATGTTTGTTTTAGGTCTTACTGGGTTGGTAGTGTGAGCTGGTCAGCTGGTGGTCTTTTTCTGGCCTGTGTTTTGAAACGAGGTTCCCTTCTTATGTTGGTCCGCCTTGGAGGGCTTTTGACTTTGTCAAGCTCAGGTTGCAATATTGACTTTGGACCTGCCCATTTCCTTCCATTGCACCCACTGGTCACTTACCGGTATACTGCATTTTTACAAATCTTCATCTGATGTTTTATTGACTTTAATTATTTTCTGTGGTTTTATTTACCCTGTCTACAGGCCCACAGCATCAGTCAGGAAAGATGAGGCATCTTTGTCTAGCTCTAGTTTGTCTGTACGAGATGTTATGAGGCAACGATATTCAGTGACCTGGCATCCACGGCTCTTTTACTTTATTGTATCTGACGGTTACATGGCCACAGTTGTGAGAGTGCTCGACAGGACTTCCCCTGCTCTGTTGTTGTCAACATTATTAAAGGACATCACAAAGAATCTTGAGAAAGCCAGCCAGTTATTGGACAAGTCACAGGTGGTTTAAAGCTCATATCTATTACTATATTTATTATCAGGTGTGTTATTATTATTGTATGTTTCTTTATATGGTTTTACTTGGTCATTCAAAAGCGCTACTCATTTGATAGTTTTCACATATTTTCAATATATACATTTTTTCCATCTGATATAAAGTATTGTTATTCTTGACTTCCAGAAACATGTGCGGATGTGGTTAGATTCAGTTTCTGGTCTCAATCATGAAAGGAGCCTTGAGGAGTTAAGCCCAACTGTGACGTACAGACCAAATACCACATCTACAGATAGATCCACTTTGCCCTGTTTCCTACAGGATCAGGGCACCATGGGAAAGGGGCTTTTGGAAACAGTACAGGTTAGTCAAAGATGCAGAAAATAAAATTAATGAATATTGTTAATGGAAACAATATTTTAGAGTGTCATCTTCTGACCCTTTCTATATTTTCCAGACTTTCTTTGAAGATGATTCTGATTTCGATGGTGTTCCAGTTGGTTCTCATGTTGAAGATGGTGGTCGTTTAGAGTTTGCCTCAATGTTTGATACCCTTCATGCGTTGGACACACGTACCTCTAATACATTTCTAGACACAAATTCTGACCAGGACTCCACTCTGTCAGGGAGAAAAATCACCTATGAACTTGAAAAAATACAAAGCAACCTGTTGACAGCCTGGGCCTTTGGTATGTCTCTTGGAAGTTATGGCGAACACAAATCTCTTTTGAAACACGCCCTAAAGTGTGCTGTTCGATTTGCTGCTTTGCTTCATATATTGCCCAACTCCATGGTACATTCAGAAAACGCAGCTGTTGTCATCCTGGACTTTCTCAATGGACTTCTCAGTTTTAATCCCTGGGAAAGAGCTAACTCAGGTAGACCACAGTCTTATGGGCTCATGGTAGAGCTCTGTAGTAGACTGGTTCAACTGGTGCTGACCCCCTACAATGAATCATATGAGTGTGGTTTCAGTCAATTATCATCACACAATTTAACTACAGCCCTACAAATCTTACAAGTCTTTTCTGAGTCTCTTGATCACACATACAGACTACAGCAGAGCGGTATTTGGTCCTTGGTTGATAAGGAATCCTCTAACTCGCCTCAGCTCTGGCCTTTGGATTTACACAGTGCTCCTCTGCTGGAAGATGAGGAAAAGGAGAAATCTGAACACGGGACATGGCCTGGACTTGTGCAACCATCCAGAAGGTTTAAACACTCTGCACCTCATTTGCGACATTTATTGTTTTCTATGTGTTTTACAGTGTGGTTGAAATGTAAAGTAAATTTTCCTTTCTAACAGGTTATATGGAGTCTGGAGATGGGTTTACACAATCACTCAACAGTACATGGAGGAGTTACAAAAGTTTAAAGGTTGTGAAAACTGGGTGGAGGAAAAGCAAAAGTTGGTGGACATAATATCAAAGATTCAGACAGTGCTGCAGTCTACCCGGGAAAGGTTGGAAGATGGTCATAGGCTGGTGAATTATACAGGTGTGATAGATCATTAACAAATTATATTATTGAATGCATTTTCAAAACTAAATATTACAGAAAAAAATCAGACCCTCCTACACTACACTTCTTTTCAGGTGAACATCTTTTCCTTTCTGGCTTTTACTCAAAAAGTGCTGATATTTGGCGATCACAACTTTGGGAGGAAAGCAGACAAAGTAGGCACCATCTTATTAAGTAACATGACTGATGAGGAGGTTTAGGTAATAATCAGTATATTCTCCATTATAGTTGGCCAACGGAGTGTCTTTCAGGAGAAGCGCCTCTGTCTGGCGCTTCTGTACAGTCTTTTGTCTCAGTACCAGCTAAAGGAAGCTCAGGAGTTGGGAGACCACATGGCCCATTTAATCCAACAAACAGATGAACAACAGAAACACAGCATCACCAGCTACAAAGGTCAGATGAAAATATTTTTGTTTTGTAGTTACCATTAACCATTCATTTCACATGTTGAAAATATACAGTATGGATTAGGTGGGCACCAATTTTCTGCAGCCGTACAGTTATCTTCTCCATATGATAAACTTTCATCACCCTATCCTTCTACTCAGTGACTTTAACATAAATGAAAAAAATATATATATAATAATTAAGCTTAAATTCTGACTTCTTCTACAGAATCTCCTCAGTGCTCACGGCTTCCAAAAGACCTCAGCAGAGACACAGCATATGCAGTGGTTCAGAGTCTGGGGAGGTTCATGGCCTCCTACTTCAGTAATCAGACCCTCTACATACTACCGGCACACAGTGTTGATGTCCTGCCACCAATACACTTACCGCATGGTTTGTTTGCATAGTTTTTTTTTACACATAACATTTGTAAGTCATTCAGTGTTTAACAGTCCAACCATTTTTCAGCTTCTAGTGTTGGGCGTTTGGTGCCTTTGTGCCAGGAAGAGATTGCAAAGGCAGTTCGACAGCAGCAGCTCTCAGAAATATGGACAGTGGAGTATGCCCAGGATATGCTGTTGCTAGGGGGTCTTCTTCCAGAGTGTGTGTGGTTGGCTTACCATCTCGGAGACTGGAAAGCAGCAGTCTCACTGAGCCTGGGATATACACGTTATTGCAGTCAACACTTTGATTTCACTTGGTGAGTGTAAACAGTTGTTGTATAGTCAAGTGATTATATAGTATATTATGGAATTGACGGTTCACTTTATACACAGTTACATATCATAAAGACACCGAATCTGACTGATTTTGATGAATATTAAATAAGTAATTAATGAATGCCCTAAAGCTGTGAATGCAATAACTCAAGAAGTTTTTGCTGGATCTTTTTGGCAGAGCAATGAAACTTGGTACAGTAATTCTCCACAGTCTACCCAACATAAAATATTATTATGACCCCACCCTACAACAAACAGGAAGTGAATCATATTGGATTGAAATTGGGAAATCAGGTATATTTGACAGCCTCTAACTTGCACATACTTTGCCCAATTAGACTCAAACCTGAAATACCTACTGGTAATTATTGTGGCAGACTTATGGGGCTGTTTTGCTGATATACACCTTGCTATCAGAAACAACAGCTTAGGCCTAGTTTATTTTTTATATTATGGAGTTATGCTCAAGTTATGAGGAATTCCAATAACATTTGTTTATGTCAGTTTCCAGAAAACAGAGTTTCACCTTCCTAAAGACTTGGAACCAGCAAGCATTCTTCAGGCTGAACTCAAGTGTCTTCTGAGCCGCAATGATGATGCCGCAAAAGAAAATGGTGAAATAAATGCAAACAAAAGTTTCACAGGTTTGTATTGGTCCATTTTCTAATTTTGGTATTACATTTTAAACCATTTATAATAGTATATTTTGTATATTTTGTATAATACTGGTAATCGACAGACGGGAAACATAGGAGGAAGAGAAGGGCAATAGCATTGAACATAATGTAACTTTAGTGTGTAGTTTACTACACAAGCCATTACATTATTAAAATAGTTGTTATTTTCTAGACCCTATAGATGAAGAGGACTGGGGACTCCTGCAGGTTTCCATTCAGGACATTTTGAAGGCCTCTGTAATGGCTGGCGTGGATGTGGTGTCTTCTCCTTTATCCTCTCTTTTGGACAAAGCCAAAGACCTGTGTTCATGTTTGGCTGCCCTGGTTCCTACCGGATTATATCTTCCTTCCCCCCCTCTATACTGTCCTCAGCCTTCTCCAAACACTCAGGTACACAGAAGGGGTTAAATATAAGTTTGTAGTTACTAAGAAGTCCTGTTTGTTGCTAATATTGTCTGTGACTTTTATTTAGGACCCAGTTGGGACAATGGGGTATCTTACAGAGGTCACTTCTCGCCACAAAGTCTCTGGAGTGCTACAAAAGTTACTCTTACTTCTGAGAACTGCACACTGTTGCTACCCTGCTGCTCAGTGGTACCTCAGCCAGCTGCGTCGGGCCCGGCACATCCTACACAAGGCAAGTAATTGACTGTTTTATTCAAGTCAGGACTTCTGGTCATTTAAATACAATGGGATTATTGTGATATTGCATATGCTTTCAGATGAAGAAGAGATATTCCTACCCCAATGCTAGTGCAGAAGAAAAGGCTTTTCCAGTTGGTCTATTGAAGTTTATTAACAAAAGTGGGTACTTTCGACAAAAGCTGATAAACAACAGTCACATGGACCCTGGCACCATTCAGACTATAAGTAAGATCTCTTTAGTTCTTTAGTTTTAGTTTTTATAACTGTATCAGAGACAGTGTGTGTTCATTGTATTTTCCTCTACTCTTAAGTCTGTTTCAGGGAGTTGTGTGGTCTTTGCTGGATGCTTCATGTTCGAGATCAGCTCTCCATATCTTGTAGAAAATACCAGGTTGATAGACAGCAAGCCAAAGACTCCCAGGTTTTAAACGTGTGATGACACGCAAGGAATGAATAATATCAGTGAATAATTAACTGCTTTATGCCCCATAGTTTCCAGCTGATTCTGAATTGACATCTACTTGTGTTGATGCTCTTCAATGGGCCCGTCGGTTTCTCCCCTTTGCACGGTTTCTCAACTGTGAGGAAATCATTCAGGATACACTGCTTAGTCTATTGTCTGAACTGCCCCCCGTTTCATTGGTACAGTGACTTCTCCACTACACATTACAGGAATTAAATGTTTTATGAAAAAAAACTCTCCTCTCTATAGGTGGCAGATACAATGGTACAGGCTTTCCCAGAGGAAGTAGAGTCCATCCGGGTCCCTTTGAGAGAAAAGTACAACACTTTAATGCAGACTTTGAGGCAGTGTAATGTCACTGGTACACACAACTTAAACTTATACCATTGTCTTTTATCTTATTTTATATATTTAACATGTATATTATGTCATTCTAAATTACCAGATGCTGAAAAGAACACCGGTGAAATCATGATGGTTCTCATTCAAGACAAACTCAGGCTGAGAAAGAAACACTTGGGTCGGTTGAGGAGGCACCTGGCCACACTTGAGTTACATCTGTGGGAAAAGGAAATGGAGGAGGAAGATGGAGGAAGCAAGCACAGGATGGCCATGTTGAGACAGCTGTCACTGGGCACAAGTCTGAGCACAAGCACATTAACAGACTGTGGCCTGCTGACTTTGCACAGCGATGGAGACACAACGGAGAATACTTCTGAGGCACCAGTTTCCCCTGACCTCCAAAACACGTCTAGGTAACCAGAAGTACCATATCACCTTGTCAATGTTATAATATAGTTTAATATTTATATTGTGTTCTTTGTTGTGATATTAGGGTGAAAATATCCAGAAAAACAGGCAGAGGAGATGACACGATGACTACCCGGCGAATTGAGAATGTCATTAAAGAAGAGGGCACCTCGGGTGATGCTAAAATCACAGACAACCAACCAAACGTGAAGCAACCCTCCCTTCCTTTAATTGGATCCTGGGAGTTTGAGATTGATGATGAGGAATATCTAAATTTCCTAGAACTCTTCCTTAGCTATGTTTTAGAAAAGGATAGTGCTGATGGATCTAACACCTCCCGTGAGCTTCCTTTATTGAAGGACTTTTCCCACAAATTCAGAGAAAGGGAGCTGCATTCTCTCACCTTTGATGTTTTGACCACCATTCACCGACGTCTGAAAGATGGCCTTCAGCAGGCTTGCAAAAACCCCGAACCTCCAGTTTTTAGAGCTGGATGTTGCTTTAGGCCAGTGACTCAAGATACAACAGCAGCTGCAACAAGTAAACCTTCCCAGTCCCAAAATCAAATAACTGGCGACTGTTTTCAGAAAGGTTTGTTTGGCCACCGCAAACAACAGAGTGAACTTTTAAAGAGAAGTATCAAGTCCAGCCATTTTGACTCAAAGGCCAGCCCTATTAGGAGTGCTATTCCAACACAGGATTCATCTGAAAATGTGAATTTGTGTTCTGTAGCTTTAGTAGAGTCTGTGATGGAGCTGAAGCAGGGCCTTGATGCTAAACTAGAGGCTCAGTTTCCAGAGCTTGGCAGACTCTTGGAGTGGATGATGCGCTGGGCGGACAGGAGGCTTCTTCTTGGGCAGCGTGGCACAAAGAGGTTTAAAGGAGATGAGGCTGGAGAAACTGTTGATGATGGAGTTGTGATTCGTGTCAGAGCCTCTGCCCCTGCTGTCCTCACCTCCCTCAGCTTGCTGGAGACCAGATATAATGCTCTACTTGGGACTGACCGCTACACAGCACATATACACATTCCACAAACACAATGGATTGTGGCCCCTGTGCTGGAGCCTACAGCAGATAGAAAGGTGGAAAGAGAGAGCAGTGTTGATACAGGCTATCCTGCCTCAGCCAACACTCCTACCACTGTCCTTGAACCCAGCACACAGCACGAGGCACTCTCTGTGTAAGATTTTTTTTTAATTTTTACTAATTACAAGCTATCAAGTTATCTACAGTATAATATTCACAATTTGACAAATTATTCAACAATTCAATATTTGTGTTTTTGTAGTGGTTCTTGTGCAGGTGAACCAGAGGAGTTGGCCCTCGGTAGAGCACATCTTGTTCAAGACGAAAATCCACCTCAGTCAGAGATCTCCTCTCCTGTACGGGCCTTCAGCTCACGGTCTCATGAAAATGTCAATCTTACACCTGAAAAAGAAGGTATACTCTGCTATAGCACCTTTTAAATGATTGTCACATAATGTATCACATTAATAACTTAAGTATTTTGTAATAGTCACTGACAGTGGAGATTTATCCTCTGTTTGGAGTGAAATTTCCTGCACACCTGGAACGGTAATTATCTGCATATAACACGTCCCACCACAGTAAATATATAACAGTAAACATGGTGCTGAACTGCTATTGTTTTCTTGCAGAGTTTAAAACTTGCTGACCTAGAGAACTCACTAAATATGTCTCATTCTGCTTCTCAGTAAGTCTATGACAACGATACTTGTTGTTGCAGTGATCATATTGCAGGATATGTATTTCTTTTTTCTTTTCTAGACCTTTAAAACCCTCACCCCACCCACAAACCGAAGCACTTTCAACCGACAGATCTGAGACTGTGGTACATAAAGAGGCTGTTTCAAAGGATCACTCTTCCAATTTGCCTGCAGAATCTCCAAGCCCCCAGCCTACTCCAGACTGTCAGCCCACGCCAGTATCTTTTGCCCCTGATCAACAATCTGGCATTCAGCCTCCACAGATGAGGCATCGTCTGGGTGAGGACTTATACAGATTGGTCCAGGTAAGAATTAAAATGTGCAGGTTTGGATATGACTAACCACTCACACTGACTTTCACTCTTTTCTTATCATAGAATATCAACTACATAAGTCTGATGGAAGTTTTGGGAGCATCGTTTTCCAATTTACAACTTGCCCAGCAGAATTCCCTTCTGACCCAACCAAACCTGAACTCAAATACAAATGTGCCATCATCATTTTTAAATAATGTCATTCCTCAGTCAAATGCCCAATGCCCTGTCCAGTCTCCTATAGTGGCTCAGTTTCAGAGTGGTCAGCCAAATCCAGAGTATCAATTTACTCCATTTACTCATGTTAACCAGCATTCACCATCATTACATCCCAATGTTAACATGAATGTCCAAACCACTGCCTCTGGTGCGTTTACTGGGCATCCCGTAATGGGTAGTGTTGGTTTATCTGGTCAGGAAATACATCCACTCTCAGTTCAAGCGGAGTCACCAGAGATCAAGGCCAGGAGTTTAATCCCATACTCTGAAGGCCTTCTGACCACCACTGACTTTAATCCAGCAGTCCATAAAGCCCCAGTATTACTACCTTCTTGCAACAACATGCAAAATGACTCCCCTCCCATTTTCTCAGGGCTAAAGTTGCTTCAGCTCCATCCACCTCAAGTTGTTAACTCTGGCTCAAGACATAGACCTCAGCCAGCACAAAATAATCCATGTCATGAATCCAGCCACGCCAGGTTTAAACACAATGCACAAAGTGGATTTGCAAGAAGTCAAGTTAACATGATTTCTGAACATCAGCCTGTACATAGGAGTTCTTACTTGTTCCATCAAGAACAACAAGAACCCTCACTACTTCCTCAGAGTTTACCCGTTCAGACAACTTTCACTCCACAAGGACTCAAGCTTTTGCACGCTCAGTCTGTTTCAAGTAGCAACATAACACTCCCTAAAATACCCATCAAAACATTTTCCAGGCCCTCCCCTGCCATTTCTGTCCCAATAGGAGAAACACCAAGAATCAAGCTTCTTCATGTAGAATCTCAGCAAAAAATGGTAAATGTTATTTTTCGAAATATTTGTAATTTTGTTATCTTTTCATTTAAATGGGCCATTATCATCTTCTGTCGGTTCAGATGTTGCCATTGCAAGCTTCTTTGTCACAGAGTGTACGGCTGATGCCTGCTGAAGACTTGGGGAATACAATGGGCAGGATGCCATTTGTTGATGATAATCTAGAACAGATGCTTATAGTAGAAAAGTCCGCAGATGACTCAACAGCAATTCTTCAAAACTCAAATAAGAGGTAATCTTATACTGTTTTACAATATTATTGTTGTGCCATTTATGTTTGCTCACATATGATATTTTTTATAGGCAGAGGAGAAGAGAGAAACTGGGAAAGGCAATCAAAACAGAGGTCACATTTAGACCAAATGACTCTATCATTCTACAAGAGGTATGCAAAAGATACATTCCGACAATAATTAGAATCTATGAGGAAATGCCATACAGTAATATACAGTATGAAACTTCTGTATGTGTAGGCAACAGATGATCTCCCAAATGAGGAAGCTACAGTTTCTAATGAGGTCGCCAAAGCACAGGACATTGCTATGCTACCCGGTAATCTCATAGTTCATAATTTGTAACATTCTTCTAAAGAAATATTGTAGATTTGTATTATCAAATGTTCTCTCCAGGGTCTCTGCTAAAAGGAGAAGAATTAGTGGAGAAGGCGATAGCCACTGCAGCTGAGCTTCATGCATTTGCATCGACTTGTAAAAGACCTCCAGAATGTCATGATGTGTTCACCAACACAGACCCAGGTCAGTTAGAATTATCAAACAGGCTGTCAACAAACAATTGTGTAAAACACTTTCTTTTCTTTTGTAGAATTGTATCATAATGTTGTGGATAAAGCTGTTTCTGCTCAAGCCTCAAATATTACCAGCAGCCCAAAATGTAAGTTCATTCAGATGACATGTTACTGTTACTTTTTGATGTTGATGTTTTGTTAATTGTTCTCAATTCAGCACCAGGTTTAAGAAAAGAGCCAGTGTACACAAATGATATTGTTCAAGATAAAGAAGACCTACAGCTGTCAGAAGATACAAATCTTGTAAGTTGACAAGTATTATATAAAAGCATTTATATTAAAAAAGTACACATTTATGTAAATCCATGTATTAATACAATATAATTCTCTCTAGATTCTTCAAGGTCGTCACTTTATTAGTGTTGTGGATCTAGAAGACAAGTCCCTACACCAACATTTGACATCATGTCACAACAATCAACCTTCCTTTGCTGAAGCTACAACAGCTCAACTTCATGTCATGGTGACCAATGTTCTTAGAAATGTTGATGATTCACAAACCTCGCATGGACTTCCCAATGATCCATCAAATGCTCAGACTTCCCCAACAGGTTTTAATTTGTTTATTTAAATCAAAAACACTGGTGAATTCTAGTTACATGCCAGTAATTTCAAGATTTTTCTTTACAGCAATCCACAATGACTCTGTTTCACTTAGCCATTTTGAGTTGGAAAAGGGTCAAGGAGATATTGCCGCAAATCTTTCTGAATGTGAAGCAGAGATCTGTGGAGCCATAAAGAGCCAGGAGCTGGTGTCTCACAGAAGCTTGTCCCAACAGCCCACTGTCTGGTTCTCCTCTAGGATGTCCAAACTCGATGCACAGCTGGAAGCTCTACAACGCATCGCAGACTCTCTGGAGACAGACATTTCCAACTCAAGAATGGTATAGGCATTTTAAACATTTTCTATTTATTTAAATTATTTATTTAAAAACTAATAAATTAAGCATTACATTTGAATGTTATATTTACACTGGCAGGATCTCTTGTTGACCTTTGCCCCTTTTGTAGTTGGTGAACACAATTGAAAAGCTCACCCCAGTTCAGGCCTCACAGGTGAAGACAACAGCAGTAAAGAAAAGTGTCCGACTCCATGTCCCACATGAAAGTAAGTATTTATATAATTTTATAATTTATTTTGTATAGTGATAAAGGGCTTGAGTAATATGCAGTTTCTTTTAAACAGACTGGAAACAACAAGTTACAACAACAGAACCAACTGCCCGTGATCAGGAAGAACAAAGTACTCTTGACTCTCACATTTTTGAAGAAAAATCGTCGACCACTAAAATGGAATCATGTCATGGCCAAGCAGTTGGCACTTCTCACATCCCAACACCATCAAGTAAATATTTCATAAACAAAATATTTAAACAATATTCTAGCCTGATATAATATTGTCTATATTTTGTTACCCTAATGAGACTTTCCTGAACCACCTAAGAATACACGTGCCAACTGTTTATTTTGTTTTCACAGGAGCTAGACTGGAATTGACTGAAGACTCTGAAATATCTGACATGTAAGAGGGTTTTTAGTATTATCACGATAACCTGCACTATATGTTTGTTTGTTATCTATTTCCACTCTTCAATTTCTTCCTGTGTTGGTAGTTTGGCAGATGAAAGTCTAGAACAGACTGGGTTATCTGATACAGTTGAAATGTTAGACCAGTTGGTAAGAGAAGGGTTTCTATCACCAACTGACCTGGATTTGACCACATTAAGTACAAGACACCAAAACAGGTAAGTACTAGTTATATTTAAACTGTGTGAATTATTTCTTTAAAATGTTCTGTCTCTTGATAGCCTTGGTCAGGAGAATAAGGGCAAGATGTCAGAAAAACGTGTCCTTCCAGTGGATGAGAGGAAGGAGCTAAGGATCTGGATGAGAAGGAAACAGCGGGAGAGACTTGCCGTTTATCAAAAGCATCGGCAAAGTTTGAGAGAGATGGAGCACAAACCTTTTTCTTTTTCTGGAAAAGTGGTGAGAAGTGCATATTTTAATTACATGAACTATTCTTGTATTTGACCTCAGTTGTATACCTCAAATGTAACTTTGTTGTTTTGCAGAAATTAGTAAATAAAAATGGCAACTTGAAATCTAAAGAGGAACATCATCGGTATGCATTGAGCACATTATTCTTTAATAAAAATATGAATAATTGATATATAAAGCATATGTCATTTGATTAAATAGGATATTGGAGCACTTTACTCAGAGGACCCTTGAGGCTTGTAACTTGGCCAGTGATATCTCTGCCAGTCCTCCAGTAATACCAGGTGTTTCAGATAATGAAGGTTTATCAGAGACTTTCATCGCTCTCCCCTCCACTGCTCCACTTTCCAATAGCACTTACAGGTAATAAACATTTTTACAAATACAACTGTTATATCGGCAAAATGACGCAGATCTCTCAAAAACTAATTGCCGGTTCAGTTTCAACTTTTGCACACAGGTATATATCATGTTGAAAAAGATCCAGCAAAGACTTTTTGAGTTATTGTGTTTGCAGTTTTGGCCCGTAATTAATGAATTACTTAATTAATATTCATCAAAGAAGTACTTAAATCGATACAGTTCAGCGTCTTTATGGTATGTACCTGTGTGCAAATGTTGAAACTGATCCGGCAATTCGTTTTTGAGTTCACAGCTGGGATCTGCGGACGCGCACAAACGTGATTCCATAATATCGTCGTTTCGCCGATATAATTATTAAGTAAAACTGAAATTATGAAGATTTACTTCATATTTATTACTTATGTATATATTCTGCTCAGAGTCTACAGTCCATCCGTCAGGCCCAAGTCTGGACAGGCCAAGGTGAACCCTCGCCCATACACAGCTGTGATAAATGCCCATACACAACCGCCTTCGGATGGCTATCGCAAGAGGCTTGGGCTAGACAGACCTGGTATGAAATGTAACTGAGTATATTTCATAATAACTGCCACCTTAACCAAATTGTTTTATGCTGTTGTTTTTAGTGACCTCTTTGCCCAGGGACCGTCTCTCTCAGGTGACCCGACGTGGAATGGTGACTGACTTAAGTTCTCCTAAGTTGAATGCTGGAGATCACAAAATGAAAAGGGGAAGTTCTTCTAGGCCAGTTGCTGTGGGCAAGGGAGTTCAAATGAAGGTGATGGAAAACCTCAACAGGGCATTAGAAACTTACGGTGTTTTTGAAAACGAGGTATGTTAATAAGATGTTAATAGACAATGCATACGGTGTCTTATACTATTGATGTACGTGTATGTCTTTGTCAGGATACAAACTTGGAGAATAGTAAGGAGGAACAGGACAATGCCATGCCTGGTGGAAGACAGTGGGACTGGCTGGACAATCTCTCTGAGACTGGGAGCAGCAACCTCAGTAAAATAGACTGGGCTGCAATTGAGAGGATGGTGGCTGAAGAGACGTGAAAATTATAATAAATTGAATGTAACTACAAATAAGTCTCAAATTAATTATAAAAGTGGTTATGATTTATTTTTGTGCCGTGTGTAATAAATATTTTCAATATTTTATGTATTTAAACGATAGCCTTCTGAAATATACATTTATGCCATTTTTTGTGACTTGTTTTGTACATTTTAGAAATTACTTGGTTACTTTTTACAAATAAATCTTTTTACATTTTACACCTATTATGTGTGTTGAACATTTAAAGTTTTTCAGGCTATGTCTTACTTGGTGTATAGCAGTGGTTCTCAAACTGTGATTCTTGGGATCTTTCTAGTGGTCCTCGGGGGTCCTCTGTGTGGTGCTGCAGTGTTAAAATAAAATAACACGAGACGGATAACACTTCAGACCTATTACTCTCTATCTGTACCGTGTGATTCAGCTTGCATTAATCATGACAGTTTACAATAGCTCCACCTATTGGCTACTCGGGATCATAGCACAACACTCTGCAGTTAAGGTCCTGCTTTGATCAAGTGCTTGAATGTAAATTTAGATTTTGTTAGGCCAATATTATACATGGTTAAGATATGGGTTAGTCCTGATGAGTCCCATATAATATATACTACTAGTCATAATATATTAGGGATAGTTTAAAAAAAAAGTGTATTCTAACCATGAACAGTGCGCGGCGCAGACTTTCAGATGTGCCACAAATTCAACAGAAGAAGAAAATCACTTCCGGAGGTTAAGGGTAGCCTTCGAGATTCGAAAACATGGATGCTAAAGAAGGTAGCATTTGTTTTTGTATTTACTATGTGCAATCTCAGAAGTCACATGTGTGCTTTGCATTCTCCATGTTGCACAAGACTTTAGCCTTTCAACTAGTTAGAGACGCTTAGAAGAATTAACACAGAATCTTGTAGTTATTCTACTAGCTTTGTTATTAGCATAAACTTGGGTGATTTAAATAAGACGTGCATGTAATGTATTAGAGGTTGTATTTGTTAGTCAACCGAGGTTCATTAGCCAGACAGTGATTCTAGTGTATTCATTTTATGCGAGTTGTGATGGTTACTTTACAATGTGATAATTTTATTTTGCATCACCAGGAAAAGATGAGGACATTTCATCTATTATGGGCTTTTCGGGCTTTGGTAAGTTAGTTTATCTATGACTTGAGCTTGATCTAATAGTGACAACACAACATCTTTGCTCTCAAAGGGAAAAAGGCACGTACCTTTGATTTGGATGCGATTTTTGAACAAACACGGCGTACGGCTATTGAGAGGAGTCAGCGGGTGTTAGGTAAATTCATATGCTTACAATATTAGTGTTACATATATTGTTTCATGCTTTCAATGCGTGACTTTGACATTGACTTCTCAGAGGAGAGAGAGACGGAGAGTCAAATGAAAGATGAAGGAGAAAGCTCACACTCCAAGGCTTCAATAAAACCTGCTATGTCAAGGTAATTGTTTTAATACACTGATGTTTTAATACAGTAATATTGACTGATGTTTTAATACAGTGTTATTGGCTGTTCTTTTAATACAGTATTATTGACTGTTGTTTTAATACAGTATTTATTGACTGTTGTTTTAATACAGTTTTTATTGACTGTTGTTTTAATACAGTAATTAATGACTGTTGTGTTAATACAGTATTATTGACTGTTGTGTTAATACAGTATAATTGACTGTTGTTTTAATACAGTAAATATTGACCGTGCTGTATTTTGAATATCTGTTGATTTTTATTTTTTTATTTTTTATTTTAGAAAACAGCAGAGCCAGAGCAGCAGTGACAGTGATAGTGACTCTGAAATTGGCCCTCCATTGCCCCCTCAGCACAAACTTCATGATGATGATAAAGAAGATGAAGAACTTGTGGGGCCACCTCTTCCTCCTGGGTACAGAGGGAGCTTGGCACACAGTGATGATGATGATGATGATGATGATGATGGTGAAGGGGAAACTCAAGATGAAGACAATGATGTATGTATGAAATGGCATTTTATTCTTATTTTTTATGTTCAACACTTCATAGGTACAGATGGTCTTTATTACACTTTTAGGTCATATAGTATACTACCACTAGATGGCAGCACCAGAAAGTATATTTTTAGAACCCCTACTTTATTTTGAGATACCATTTTACCTTCATAAGCAGGGAAGTCCAGTCTAAAAGCAAAATTTTGTTAAGGAGGAAAGCAGAATAATGCAGCCTGTTGCTGGACATCCTTGTTGCAGTCTTTATCTTTATCTTTGCAATGTATTTAAATGAACCTTTGTTTATTAAAGGCTTATGCCACTATAATCTTTCTCTTCACTTTTTCTTAGAAACCAGTGAAGAAGATTCCAGACACTCATGTTATCACGCTTCAGCATGGCACCAAAACAGTAAGTCAATCAGTGAGGTTCCATTTTTTTTTAATACAACATGCAACCAAGCCCAAATGTTTAGACGAGTGTTTGGTAAATTTGTCAAACAGGGAACATTTCGGCACTTAGAGGTTCTCTATGTTATGGGTTTTGTTCATAGAAACAGTTGTCTGTCCAGAATGATTTAATTATAACACTGTATCTGTAAACTGTCTCTAAATATTATTTTCTTGCATTTGAAGGAAATATGTTGACTGTGTCACTTTATATGTTACAGCCTGGCTTCTTATTTGTGTCAGTTGATAACCCTGGTTGTCTTGCAGCTCTAAAACTGTAACTCTCCTGTCAGGTGTCTGCACTTGGCTTAGATCCCTCTGGAGCCCGCCTGGTGTCCGGGGGATACGACTATGATGTGCGGTTCTGGGATTTCGCTGGGATGGATCAGACACTACAGGCCTTCAGGACACTGCAGCCCTGTGAGTGGTGAGTCAGTCCCAGAGCACTTGTGTAACATCAACACAGTTGTTCAACATGTGGTTAGCAAGCTTCATGCAAACATTTAGTACATTTCGTGCATTTATTTACCCACATGTTGTTGTGCTTAGTCAAGCTTTATGTTAACTCCTTGACATCCTGTCTATTCATTTAAAATGAGCCCATCAAAAGCAGATGGTCCAGATATAAGCATTTGTGTCTGCTTCTGTTTATTGTGATCTTCTCTGAAGGTATTATCCATGTTTAAATTCTTCTTTGCTTTTGGAAACCAGTGGACTGAGCATGAGTAGGCTTCCCCTTATTTACTGAAGTGTATGCTACATTTGATATGATTACAGTTCAGTTCAGTAGCTGGTTGTGTCCAGAGAATCTAGGGATTCTAAAAAGCCCATGGGAAATTCTCTGCTTTGAAGTCAGCTAGCAAAGTGTTGCTACAACATCCTGCTGTAGTAATGCCATTTAAATGTATTCACCCAATTACAGTCCAGTTTGTCTCTAGGTAAATGGACCTGCTTATTCTCTGTCTGTTAGACAATGGAGAAAGTAGAAGTAGAAGAAGATGTGTTGATGTTTCTATAGTTGCATGTCTTGCTTGAACTCTGAAATATCTTACATAACAATGTTTTGGTGTAAGGCTTTTAGTGCACAGATGGTTTGCAGACAGAACATCTCACCTCAATTTTTCAAGTATCTCTTTCAAACATAGTTTTAAATGTTTATTTTTCTGTTTGTTTTTTTCTCTAGCCATCAAATCAAGTCTCTACAGTACAGTGTTACTGGGGATGTCATCCTGGTAGTTTCTGGTAATGCACAGGCGAAAGTGTTGGACCGCGATGGCTTCAATGTCATGGAGTGTATAAAGGGAGATCAGTACATTGTGGACATGGCCAACACAAAGGTAGGCCTAAAGTCTTTGCTACATTGAATTTCATACAAATGTGCTATAGATACACAGATGGATATCTTAAACACATTACTTTTAGTGATGAGTTCTTGTATTTTTGTAGGACCACCTGAGGCAAGAACCTTTTTAAAGAGCCAGATTAACACATTGCTAGTGGAACATTTTCAACCATTATAACCTTTTAAATTTGAACAATTAGGTTAATGTGAGGATTGAACGAGAGTCTGGCCTCATGTTTTTAAGATCTGGATATCCATTTAAAACACACAAAAGAAAATGGCAAAAACTGGACTTGTCAAAATATTTTACAGGTATTTGTTTTCATTTCTATGGCAACAGTCTTCAGTCCAAGAGAAACTGTTAATTCCAAACACAGGCAGGGTCCTCTGTAGTTCTACACCATTCATAAACTCTGCCAGGACATAATTGTACCAGTGTGCTGCTGTGAGCTGCTGAGTGTTTGGATGTAGAATAATGGTTCATGCAGTGAGCCTCAGAGGCAGTCTCCTGGAGAGAGGAGCGCCACATGTTACCATGGTTCAACTTTTGCTTGTACCTGAGTCTACAAAGGACAGTCGTAATTAAGTGTCCATGTTAAGATTTAAGTGTGTTTAAGAGAGCTTTATTGGTGGTCACTAACCATCTGTGGCAGCTGCACTGCATTTAGACATGGTTTATACCACCCATATGAATTACTTGAAAGTGAAGGCCCATTGATTGCCAGTAGTGTTTTCTTGGATGTCCTACTACATTCTTCCTTTGTTTGGTCCCATCTGGAGCTGATGGGAATTTGGTTCAGGGATTTTGGTTCAGTGAAAATGTGTTTTGGCCGACTCGCAACATCCCTGTCTATATTTGGTGTTGGGTGATGTCTTAGGTTACTGTTGGTAACACCTTTAACTCTTCGGCTATTCAGTTCATTTTATGAGTTGATTTACTTTCAGTGAAACTGGCCTAATATTTTACCTGATAACTGTAGTTTTTTTATTTAATTCAAGATAACAGCATCTTTTTAGGTAGAATTTTTTAGTTAAAATATATTTTACTGCCAACTTCTCTTAAGTTGTTCTGACAATCCCCTTCTCTTCACAAAACTGCCCCAGTCGATTAATCGTTCTGCTGGGTATGACTTCAGTCGACTAGCAATTTCTTTGGTCAACTAGACCCCTATTTCTGTATCTTTGACTCTCTAAATATTTGCATGTAATCATGAATTGCTTTATGCATCTTTTCACCAGTGAAGTATTTATATGGTGCCAATGTTTGGGCCAGACACACCTACACACACTGAACTAGTTATTAGGCACATCATGTTCTTCGTTATTACTGATCCTTAGTGTTGTTTTGGTCACTATGAATCTGCTTCCGATGTGTTGTATTAGACAGATAATATGGGTCCATAATGAGATTGAAGGGCCAGGCACTATAAGGCTTTATATTGTAGCAGAACAAGTTTGTTTTAAGTATCTGAGTTTACTGCACATTTGGGAATTTTACAATGTAATGAGTTTGTAAGTTGCTGTTAAATGTTAACAGCCAACAATGTATAACCCTCTTTGGTCATTAAATTGTACGACTTAGTCATGTCTTTTTATTGTTTATTAAGTGGTTTTCTTTCAACAACAGTCAACAGACAGGTCTGTCTCTCTGGTCCTCACATACCAATGCCATTTGGTCAACGTCTGCTCCTGTGAGGTTCTGCTCTCTGGAGCATCCTGTCAAATAGTGGTATGTCATGTTTGGAGCCTCTCTGCAGCTCACTAAAGCGTTTCCTTACTGACCTGGCAGTTCAGGAGGCCTCTTGCTGGGCCAGCACACTTTTAAAGTTATTTGTTTTTAGTCTTTCTCCACAGGAATATTTTAGCAGAAGCGCTTGCTTAAGTTGACTCTACAGGGAGCTCGCTGTTTGAGGCAGTGACCCATAACTTAATGCACTTCTTTAGAGGAAACCGGCTGTGTTAAGGTCATTGCTGTAATACAACTTTCTCAGCTTTCTTTGGTGATTTCCCTGTCCTTTTATTGCTTACATGTGCTCAGTACCAAACAACTTTACAAACAATTGCAGGGCAAGTGAAGGGCACAAATGTATGTTCTGCTGTCTATAATTTAAACCAAATGTTTCTCAGGAGTGTGCTGTATCTCAGCTTGTCTCAAAGCTTGAGGTCTGCGCATTAACAAGTTGGTGCCTGTTAAGTGTATTGTGTGATTTAATTTTCACCTTGTGCTCCTTTTTAGGGACACACAGCCATGTTGAACGGTGGCTGCTGGCATCCCAAAATTAAAGAGGAGTTTATGACCTGTTCCAATGATGGGTAAGTCTCCAAATGATCCCAAATAATGAGTCCTGTAAGCTGTGGCCAACTACCTCCTAATGTGTTTTATTTGCTACTACACATTTGCTGGCACTTTTATTAGGTACCTATTCAACTGGAGTTAAAACGCAGCCAATCACATGGTAGCAAAGCAGTGCAGATCTAGAGGGCACATACGTCACAGCTATTAGCATTCAACTGGACAAATAATGGTTGACAAAAATCTAGCACAAGAATTACATTTAGGTTTAGCACAAGGCTTTAAAAGCAGTTTTTCTTTTACACTTTGAAGTTGATAAAATAATTTTGGTTGTTTGATTTTTTTGTATTATGTTCTTTGTGACCAGCAGGGAGTCCTCTTGTCCACATTAAACTGTTCTTCTGAAAAGGGTAGCTCTGCTATATACTGACTGACACATGGCTTTTATACACTTAGTACTTTTCATTGCTGTCACATGCAGAAGCACTGTTGTTGGGGCCATGGCCTCTGTAAAAAACGAAGGTAATCCTGAGAACCAAATACATGTTGTTTTACGTGAAAACATCATCAGTAGAAGGGGAAACGAGGGCCTGGCTTTGTGGTCAGGCCAGTGTTTACCAGCCTCTCTTCTCCCAGATGTGGCTGGTTTGTTTACCCCTTATTCTAGGCTCTGGAAATCTTCTTCTGGCACATTAGCTCTGGGTGTTGCCTCTGGATAACGGAGAGAACACGAGCATTGACAGAGTAGGCAGCTGGATGAGAAAGTCCTTAGCAGCTGAGCAGAAAAGGTTCAAGTGATGGCAAGTGGTACTGTAGTGTAGGAGACCAGGGAACAGTAGGAGTGGCTCAATGTATTTTATGCCTCTTAAATGCTACTTGTAATCTGCTGAATGTAGCATAAACATATTAACACTAATCTTTAAACTGATACACAACCTATTGTACCAAAAGACTTAAAAGGTTTGATAAAGACAATAAAACAGTAACAGTTAACTAGATGTATTTAACTGCTTTTAATGTTTGACTTTTGGTTGTTTTATTGTTTGTTTATTGTTGTTTTAACTTTGTACAGCGTCTTTCAGTGTCAAGAAAAGCGCTTTATAAATAAAATGTATTATTATTATTATTATTTGAGTAAAATGGCTTGTTGCTAATGGAACGTTCTCCATTATTAGTGTTAAATGTATTGGATTCTTGTGACTTCAGCTACATTGGTAAACATTATTTTACTGACTACTCTTACACATTCTCAGGTGACTGTGTATTAAATATGATTGACATTTTTCATAATACACAATCAAAAACAAAAACCGCTCTGAGGTAAGAGGTGTATTTCTGTCAGAGGATCGTACATCGCTCCTCATACAACGATAAGGCCCTCTCACTCCTAGACCTTTTGGGATTAATGTATATTATACTTAACCTTATGGACAACCTGAGGATATTGCTGGGTTTTATGTCCATGCAGATTACTGATGCCCCATTTAGTAAAGAAGGGCCTTACACAGTGGTTTTTATGCTTCAGTTCCATGATGATAAGAGGCCATACAGTTTCGGGTCGTGTCCTGGTTTTGTCAACCACTTACATCATGATGGTGTTTTAGTCAGACTGTCATACACAGGTCATAAGTAGACATAAACTGATATTTTGTAAAAATAATAATTTTATTTTGAGACAATCTTTTATTTTCAATGGAACATACATAACATAACAGATGTTAAAACTGAGAAATTTTACACTTTTATGCATAAATTTGATGCCTGCAACAGTTCTCAAAAAGTTGGGAGGGGCGCAAAAAATGTCTGAAAAAGCAAAAAATTTAGTGTTAATTGTAGAAACTGGAGACATCTGTGCGTAAGGGACAAGGCTAAAGACCTTTGTTGGATGCCCATGGTCTTCGGGCCCTTAAAGAACAGATGTAAAAATCGAGCATTGGCTTAATCTGGGAAGATCATTGAATCTTGATACAGCACATTAATTTATGCTGTGCTCATCAATGTCATTTTTACTGTAACAATGCCAGTGTACATTTAAAAAAATAAATAATACATAGTATTAAGTATCATGAAGAACATTGGATGCATTGGAATTACACTGAATTTGTAGTTAAAAGGTTTTTCTGAAGACACTGATAAACTAATCACTGAGTCATCTAAAATCATGATAAAATTGAAATTGTGATATTAAATGTTTATTTATTTTTTGCCCTATAGTGTAAAGAGTCCCTCTAATTGTTATATTTTTACATTACATTTTCTGTGTTTAAGTTTTTCTATCCAACTTTACACTATCTATTTACACATCTAATCTAAATTTGTAATCATAACTTTTATTTTGAAATATTTAGAATCTTGTTATATTTCTATTGTATTTACTTGGGCAATTTATTTTTAAAAAAATTTCGCACTGCGTCACATGTTTTTAACCTATACGCCAGTGAATACCACAGCTTGTTGTCAGTACTGACCATATGTATATGTATAGAGGTGTCTGCAGTGGGCCAATAGTAACGGTCGGTGGGTGTCTGCGTCTTTAACATCACCCGCACATGGTTATTCTGCCATTCTTCCAGTATTGTTGTGTTTTATTTGAATAGCCTATTAAGCATGATCACTGGACCGCCCAGCTCCTTTATTAAATCCCCTCAGTTGAAAGATTTCCATTCACATGAAGTGCCCCAAGCTTCTTGAATCATTTCAATAACCCAGAGTTTTTCCCTAAGAGGAAGTGGATGAAGCACTGGTGTGGTGTCTTCATAATGCCGCAGCAGGGAGGAGGCAGTTTTCCTGTAGATATAATAGAGTTTCAGCTTCCATTAGTTGAAAGTGCCGGTTGTGAATTGAAACACAACAATTGTTAAATTGTAATCTATTTGGTGCATTTGTAAGGCACCAGTTTATTATTGTATGTGCTGCTGGTTCTGTGCTAGGTAATTTTGTTTAACTCTAGTTAACAGAAATATGTCCATGAGTCACTCAAACTGTCTTTCTGTTTAGTTGCAGCGTGTCTGTGCTATGACAGGAAATACAGAGGAAAACTGAAGAAAACTGCATTTGGACCTGTACTGTATCAGATGTCATGACATGATGCAGGCTTCACAGAACTGACACAGTGCCGTTTTTTTTGTTTTATTGGATGTAGTTTATTGGGCCCCAAAAGAACAGTCAGAATCTTTAAATGTTCTGTTCTTGTTGTGACTTAAATTTCAGGCAGTGGAGCAGAGGACATGAGAGGACTCTGTAATTGGTCCCACATGTTACTTTTGTCCGCTCTTGAGACACACTTGTACGTGTGCACAGACACTCTCACATACTCACTTGTGGACTGTTTCCAGGGGTTTTCGAATGCCAGGGATTCCCTTCTTACTGGCCCACTGTCAGACTGCAGCTGGATTTAGATGTGTAGCTGTATATGTAGAGACACAAAGGACTTCATAGAGGTCATTTAACTGCTCCGAAACAAATTAGTCTCTGTCACAAGTCTAAACTAAACACATGAACTAAAATATGTGACACATTGAGAAATTCTGTTTGGCAAAACTCCACAAACTAGTCATCAAAAAGATTGCACCGAAACAGCCCTGTTGAGGGTTTTTAATGACATTCTTTTGACTGCAGACTCTGGTCAGAGTGTTGCACTGGTGCTATTGGACCTAACAGCCGCCTTCGATACTGTTGATCATCA
>JAVQKC010192871.1:0-11260 GCA_036025475.1 Philypnodon macrostomus | reverse complement strand
ACCCCCCCCCCCCCCCCCCCCCCTCTCTCTCTCTCTCTCTCTCTCTCTCTCTCTCTCTCTCTCTCTCTCTCTCTCTCTCTCTCTCTCTCTCTCTCTCTCTCTCTCTCACGGGCAGTCTCCAGTGAAAGGGGAGCAGGAAGGCAGAGCAGCGCCGGGGCTTTTTCTTTCTGGGACAGGTGCCAATTTCTAACAAAAGACAACAAAAAGTAATAAAAAAGTATGTCAGAACACCAATGTGATATGAAAGTGGCATGTTTTAAATACTGGTGTGGAGAAAGTGTTTTTGTGGTGTGTTTAACTCTTTTACTTGCAGGAGTTTTGCTGACATCCAGAAATGCTATCGTTCTTCCCTCTTTGCTCTCTTGCTCCCGTGAAGGCATTTGAGTTTGGAGCGGGGAAGAGAGGGAGGGATGGGTGGAGATAGGAAGGGGCTGTGGGAGGCGGAGTTTAGTCTCCTCTGTTCGCGGTTGGTTCTTCTGCATTATTCATATGCCCGGGCCAGTGCTGCGATCTGACTGGCTTCCCGGCCTAGCATTCAGTCGACATTCAGTGGCTGTGTTTGCTAACATTCCTCATTCAAAGCCTTGTTAACTGCCAGACGGGAGGAACACGCGACTCCATGGGAAACCCACATGGCCTCCCCTTTGTGGCTGGGTTCTGACAGTGTCCGGCACCGGGGCAAGAGTGAGGAGAACTGCTTCGAAAATGTTAGAAGGCAGTTAGCTGAGTTTGTGCAGGTTACTGTAGGCTCGGGAAACTAGGCTGGAGTAAAGGTGGGCAGATTGACAGGGGAGAAATCCAGCCAGCAGAGTAGACAGGCGCACAGACAAGGCGCTCCGGCAGACGGAAGGCTGGCACTTTCAGAGTCTTTGAATGGGTCTCTGGTCGGTGTGCCCGCCTACTCCTTGCAGGGAGTGCAGAGCTGTGTGACTGAATCCAAGCTCCTTCTCTGCCCTTTTCCAACAGAGTAGCTGGACATACTGTGCCACCGAGGGATCCAGGACAAAAACCGAAGGCAGAGATTTCGCCGCTTATCCCGGACAGACCCAGACGGAGCATGTGTTTGAGCAGTGGCCTTAAAATTTCTTTGGGTAAGTCAAACTGTGTGGGTGGGTGGAGTTGACTGTGTTGTGCCCATGTGTCTGTGAATGAAAGAGTAAACATGCAGAAAATGAAATGATAAAACATTCGACAAAGAGGTGCTTCTTTCGACCCGGTTCTATGTTTTTTAAACATTGCTCAAGTCTTATTCCCTTCAGGGCTTTTGTTTTGCGTGCTATGTGACTAGCCACAGCCATGAGCTCTTAACTATCATCGGCCAAATCTGATGAAACGTGGCACTGTTCAAGTCCAATCAAACTTATCTGTCTACTGGTTTGTTCTTACCTGTAGTTTTATCCTCGTTTGGCCTTTTCTGAGTCAAAGAGTCATTTTTGGAGGGAGCAGTGCTGTGCTGTTGGGCTGAGGGCCAGATAAGGCCTGCTCTGTGGCCGAGCCCCACCACGACACACGTCTTTCTCTCTCTTATTCTCATTCAAGATCTCTCACCGGGTCATAGGTCTGTTATAACTGCGCTTTACTCAAGTTTTCTCTTTTAAATTTGTGATTTTTGGGGATAATTAAACATCCATATTGGGCCGGTTGACACGCGGCCACGTATATCTTTAAAGGAGTTCAACGAAACTTTAGATTTTCTGGCTACAGTCATTTTATGTGTTTTAAATGTGCACTTTCTGTTTGACAAAATTGTAAGGCAAAAGCTGCTTACATTTTAACATTACTTCATTGAACAGCTTCAAAGTGTAGGCGTAGGGGAAATAAAGTGAAGTAAAAAAATATCATACTGATTATAATTCAATTGTAAGAATATTTAATCTTGCACAAATACAAGTCCCCTTTTTATGTATATTTGAAAATATAACAATCTATGATTAGCCATTATGATTAGTTTGGTTCTGTTCGTTTGGGAATAGTGTTTTAATAATCTCCTTTAGTTGCTCTATCAATACAGACACCCTAAGCTCGTCAGTGTCGACATTGGCCAATAGGTAGGAGTGGATCAGTGTGAGTCATGCTGATAGCTCCAGCCTTGCCTCCTACGTATTTTAGGCCTGTTCGTCCTCCATTGGTCCAAAGCCACCCCTGGAGGAAACCCTCATCTACGTCCTACACTAACTCCACTCGAACCCCTTTCTTCAGACCCCAGCCTTTTGAAAAGAGCTGTAAATACGTCAGCATTAAAAAAATAGCATGTCACTGTTGAACACCAATACGTGCGTACTGCAGCATAGAACTCTGCAACTGACAAATGAAGGAGGTTTGCGTCTTGTATTTCTTAAATCAACGATTTTGTAATTTTTTAAAACTATTTTCCTAGAATTTTTGGAAGTTTTACTTATCTCGTATGTAGTAAAAATGTATATGTTTTAGTCTTCTTTTTTTAAAACATTTTTACATCCTATTTTTCTCTCACCCTGTTTGTCCAGATATAGATTTTTTTTAAATGCTGAATGAAAATTTAGTTTTCTTGTGGAGATCGGGTGAGTTTTCCATTCAAATATATAAGTGTGCTGGAGAAATCTGAAATGAAAGTGCTACGTCTAGCATCAGATGCAGGACACACACAAACACAGAGAAACCGAGAAACAGGCAAACACCCAGACACATTAGATGCTATGTTCCCCACAATGAACCCTGCTTTGAGATGAATGGGGTTCCCACGCCTCCGACAGGACCTCCTCCTCCGAGCGCTCACACACGATATTCACACACTACAGATGGACACAGAGTCCTCTCACCAACTCACAGGTGCAATATAGCACTATATAAATATATATATAATACAGGCATAGACCTGGCACAAATATACATATTTAATCACACTATCCTGTGGGTTAAGTCATTTTTATTAAGTTAAAACTTTGTTTTGATTTCATTATTATTATTATTATTATTATTATTATTATTTTGTTTAAATCATTTTGGCAGCCTTATGTATCAACAGTTAGACGCTATAATTTTTTAAATAAAATTACAACCTCACAGTTTCACCTCCACCCATCAGAGCCCTAGTGTGTGTGTGTGTGTGTGTGTGTGTGTGTGTGTTAAGTGTGTGTTGGTGTGTGCAATGGGTTGTTTATGTGTATTTGTGTCAACTTTAAAGTTGAAAATATATATATAAATGTATATATAGTGTGATAATTTTTTGTGCACATTTTATTGTCCTAACTTGTGTGTTTCATAAGACGGACTGTATGTTTTTTTCCCCAATAGACAACCACAATACAATCTTTTATTCTGTAAAGCGAATGAATGAGTGAACTATAATTATTTATTAATTTATTTTACACTTTTTTAAATTATTGTTTTAATAAATAAAACTTCCTTGTATGCAATAATTGTGTTTATCAATGTTTCAAAAAATAATTATTGTTTCTACTTGCTATAAATTCATTCAAATATGTGCTTTTTTTCAGTGATAAAAAATATATAAAAAATTATTATACATAATTTTTTACCGTTTAGGAAAAGTAAAAAACCAGTACAAAATGCTGACGTTAAACCTGATCCAATACGATTCAGATTCACACAACATGATCTGGTTCCAGTGGGGAGTGTTTTCTGAGAGATGAACTGTAGCCAGTGTATGGTAATATGGTTATATCTAAATCTAGCTGCCTGAGCCTAAGCTGTGATCACTTTAACATATGCTTCATGGACCTTAATGATACACTCTGTAGCTGTGTGGCACGTTTATGACCTGTGGGCTGCTTGGACACTAGACTGTGTGTCTCAACTCACTATATACTCAGTATTGTGCGACGGTGCGCATGCATTTGTCTGTCGAGTTTCTCTAATATGTTTCCTTTTATTTACAGGATCCTCTCATGAAAACATCATTTTTCTGCTGTCACGTTAAAGTAAGTTCATGTTTTTTTTTTCGCATATTTTTGTAATTGAATTGAATCAAATGTTTAAAACAAATTATACATCATTTGGTTTTATCTGTCAGTGTCTTGCAGCCTCTGGGGCAGCTTTTGGACGTACTTTATCATACTCACAACACAGCATTGGTAATGGCAGTTACCATCCAAACACACATATCTGTACTGAGGGTTTTTAAAATTCAAATTTTTGCATAGAGAATAATTTGGACATATTTTAGTACAGGTTATTTACTTTGAGGGTACAACATTTCTAACACAGACTATAAGTCATTTTGTTTCCTCCTGGTGTATCCTGCAGCCACTAAGCATAGGTAGCACCGTTTTTTGTTAGTTTATTGAACACATTTGAGCTATATTATTTGCTAAAGGAAAGTTAAGCAAAGTTTGTCATTTATTTATCGAATACATTTGAGCGTACTTTGTCTAAGCACACACACAACATTGGCAGTGGCAGTATAATCGACGTGTCCCATCAAAAACCACTGCGTCGTCTAAATCGAAATCTAAAAGTCCCATAGATATTCTCCTCAAAGCAAATTAGGGAAAATGGTCAAGAAAAGCCATGAGCCTAAAGGTCAAATGAAGATTAGAGGGTAACAGTAGACGCGGACACACCGGCTGGCACCCGGAAAAGCACAAAGGCCTCATTGTCCCGAAGTCCACAGCTCTGCTCTCACCGTGGGCTGGGCAGACCTGACACCTGTTGGCCGGTTTAGTCAACTGCAGCCAAAGAGTCGGGGATAAGGAGACCAAAATGCTTGAAATGGCTGTATGTAGCTTTCTATCCTACACACTAAAAGCATAACAGGGCATCTTGAGCAGTGTATTAAAAACTCTAGAAATTCTTTATGAAAAATGCAATGGTGTTTAGTACAAATATTGCCCAGAAAATGATTTATTTGAAGGTATAGTGCCATGTGCAGCAGCATTTGTCTCAGTGGATATTCTCATTGGAAAGTTGTATAATGCTGTTTAAAATGTGGGATTTTTAAGGGGGAAAAAACTGTCGAGAAGTAGAGGTCATTTTGAAGCACATGTCCATGTTTTGGATGATTTGGATGCAGAGAGGATCAGCCGACCCTCATGCAAGTACGTTCATGTGCTTGACTTTATATCACGAGTTCAAACTTTCCTTATCTTACATCATTCTTGAAAGAGTTCACAATTACATAAAAATCGAATGTTAGCCTCAGAAAAACATGTTGGTAGTTAAGTTATATTTGCAGTTTTTACAGTTTTACCCCATTGCTGCAGAGACACAGGTTTCACTTCAAAGAGAGCCTTGGGTAATTTCAAATCCACTGAAGAATCGGTCCTGACAGTTTTACAGTTTGCTTTGCTACATGTGTACTAATGTTTAGGTAAATGTTCTTTTCAAAGCTGCGTTCAAAAGCACATGGCTGCAGGGTGTTCACAGTAATGCCTCCCATTAGTTAATAATGTCTGTATATTCTGCACTAAAAGAGTTAATGGTGTTGGACAGTGTTTCATTTTATATAGAGTATTGGAATGATAATAAAACCACTATAGCTGTAAATACAAATATAAAACATAAAGATATTTGATCGTTTTGGATTTAATTTAAGGATTATTTTTACAGTGGGGCACTGTCGCCTCACGAGTTTGCATGTTTCTCCCGTGTCTGGGTGAGTTTCCTCCGGGTTCTCCGTTTGCCCCATCAACCCAAAACATGCACATCAGGTTAATCCTCCAGCTAGCGACGTCCTGACCAAGATCCTGGCTGAAGATCTGGAGATGGGTCCCCGGGCGCTGCACTGCAGCTGCCCACTGCTCCTGACAGGTTGCCCCAGTAGCATTGAGGGATGGGTCCAATGCAGAGGACACATTTACCTACGGGGACAATAAAGTGTAACCATAACCTTAGCCATACTAAGTAATAAATACTCTCTGAAATTATATTTGACTAAAATATTGCACAGATAAAAATCTCTTTATTGTGCATGTAAAATGTAAAGTAGCTTATTGTAACATTACCGGTAAGTACAGCTGCCCAACAGCTCTGAGCCCACTGTATACTGCTATATCCTAATGTATACCTTACAGGCTTGGACATTAAGTAGCTCCAGTAGAGATTTGTGTGGCATTTATGGGATAACCAGGCGGCAGTAAAACAACCACAAACTGGTAGATGCGTGTGTTGAGAAACTATATTTGAGTGTGTGCAAGGAGTTAATTCAGTGAGTCAGTTTTATAGATGGACCCCACCTGGTCTCCCTCAGAGCAGAGAAACCACAGAGCAGCCACAGTCCCAGTCAGGAACCTCCCCGAAACAACTTTAGTCCCACTCTCACTGCAAACGTGTGTGTGTTCCTGTAATAAATGTGGAGTATGGGCCATTTTCAGTGGTGCACAATATATTGCAAATTTGTCATAGCGATGTCACCGATATACATTTGTCTGTTGTCATTTGCAGACTAAATGGTTCATCTTTTTTATTGTTTATTTTTATATTTATATATACGTTGTGACTGAGATAGACAACTTTATTTTTCATTTGTAAATGTAAATTGCATCAAACTCTGGTCCAAAAAAGTACACCTGGATCTTAGTTTAGACTTTTATTAGCCATTGTTACTACTGGTTTTACATACAGATTTAGCCATAATTTTGATGAGTGTACTGTATGTTTTAAACAAAATGAAATCCATATTACATTACAGATCGGATCAATACCACATGATGCAAAACCAGACTTTCATATTGTCTCTTTCTTGTCTCTGTAAAAATGCAAATGTGTGGTTTTTGTATTGTTCCTTTGTGAGACACAAGTTTAGGTCTGACCTTTTGATCTGGGCTCTAGCAGCCGCTCACTCTCACACTCTGTTCACTCGATCCTGAGACTAAAGACTAACAGGAAGTTCACTGATACCACCCTCAGTGAATAAAACATATGGACAGAAAAGGGAGTAAATGGACACAGTTATAAGGGGTAATTAATAAAAAAGGTACTGTATATTGTATGGATTAAAACAATGAAGTTTACTTTGTTATTCAGATGCCTGGGGTTGATGAATAATCTCCATACAACATATATAGTTTTACTAGATACATGACTAATTATTACAGTATGATGAGATGTATTGTGGTTATAATACTGAAGCATGTCTAAATGAGTATGACTTTATAGTATGTACAATTTATTTTCATTGAGTATTGTTTTTCTGTTAAAATAATATTAACGTCAATTCCTTTTTGATTCATTTCTAAATTATTTTCAGTGTATTGAAGATTTTCCTGTAGAAATGTATAGTATTGGACTCTTACAGGACACTCCTCATCTCTTTTAGAACATCTGCAATAAATACAGGAGACAACTGTCCTTTGGGGTGAGGTAGTAGGTTGTATAGTTTTAGGGTCTTTCCCAAAATGTCAGATGACTATACAACTTACTGTCTTTCCTGAAGCGACTGTCAAAGCATCGCCACCTACAAGCTCCATCATCTCTATCATCTTTGGAATCCATTTAAACAATTCTTTGTGCTGCTAAGGTTATGTTTTATGGCCACTTCACTCAAAAACGTAAACGTTGTATGTCTATTGTATTCACAAGTTGTCCTGTTTCGGCTCGTAAACAGTAATGGGATTGAGAAGTCGCTATCCCGGATCATTTTACTGGTCTGGGTGACATATGGTGTTCGCACAGGGTGAGGTAGTAGGTTGTGTGGTTTCAGGGTTGTGATTTTGCCCCATCAGGAGATAACTATACAACCTACTGCCTTCCCTGGAGGGCAGCAATACATCACAGGATCACACAAATCCCACAACGAGAAAGAGTGAAAATTTGATTTCAAGTCTTTTCTTCTGCTGCTACTGCTCTACCGCATAGCAACAGCCACAGCAATCACAGTTCTGGATTGTAATTGGTGAGTTGAGTTGTTGCTGCCAAAGGAATCCAAAATTTTATAAATGCATTTCTTTTTACAGCTGGTAAAAAAATAAATAAAAGCCGGAATACAAAACAAATTGTGTTATTATTGTAATTTATCTTATTATTCATATCATTTAATTGCCTTAAAATATGGTTCAAATCATTGTTTTGTTCCTGTGTGTTTTAGTTGACTTTAAGAGAACTGTTTAAAATTAAAGTTAAGGCGAGAGCCAGAAAAACACGTGTTACTTTTATGTTTACTGGATATTTCTGAGATCGACTTGAAACAAAATGTGTGGCATCTTAAACGAAATCTAGAAGAAATTATTCATAGAAGATGGGTTTCCACAATGGAGTATATTATGATATGAGTTTAAAAACTGGGCTATATATTTATACCCCGTGACAAAAAAATTACATTAAAACTACACATGTTATAATGTTATAGAAAGAATTGTGGTGTTGATCTTTTAAGGCAACAGCCCCCTCCGTATATTTTGTTTTTGTAGGACGGATGAACGCTTTGTACTATTGGTGCGCGCACATGCAGCAGAGGGCGCTAGATACACGTCTATACCGTGTCTATACACCGGGCACGTAACAAAAAAAGAACTTTAAAACTCAGTAGTAGAAGTGGCTTGAATGAGTAATTGCTTCGCTTTCATACTAAGGAATATTAACGAAGGGTTTTTGCATGGAAATCTGAATCTAGAAGAAAATGCATTCTACATTATGATTTAGTATAAAACCAAGCAATCCAACAATTCCACCTGTTTAGTATGAACCGGTCAGATTTTACGTCCTTTTACGTACGATCAAGGAGAAACCATGGGACACGCGAGTACCACCATCCATGAGTACCACGCATCACTGGGCACCCTCAAAGCCGCTAAGCGATGCCAAATATGGGTTGCGCCCCCGTGACAAATGCCCACATGTCTATTGGTGGAAGGCATAGGTGTGTCCGGGAGGTGTGTGCATTGCACCGCCGTCGTACGTCATGACGTTATTTCCTGCTGAGAGAGGATTTTGACAGCGCGGCGGCGGCGGAGGGAGGCGACTGAGTGTCTTGTATCAAAAAGTCCCGGGACACAACACCTCCCTACTTCGTCTTTGGACATGCTTTTGGATAGCAGTCTCAGAGGTAATTTCTAGACAGGTTACTTTATTCCAACAATGTTCTTATGTTCTTTTAAATCGGTTGCTTGGTGATTTTGTGGAGTTGAGACTAGCATTCGTCAAAGTTTCAGATTGAATTTGAGCGTATTAACACTTCCTGACTGTTCCGTTGTTATAGTTCTATTTTGTACTTTCAGAGGCGAATTAAGACGTCATTGTGGTGCAAGGGAAGTTGTAGGTGTCCGCCCCCAGGTTTCTATTTAACTCAAAATGCGTAGTCCATTAGCCTACCATGAATGAATGAAACCCTGCTACTTTTATCTGTGTGAATGGCCGCAGTGACCTTGGAGTGGTCTCTTTAAACAGCTGACCTCATTTGAAAAGATGATACTGACAAAGAAGGCATGCCTCCAGTAGGCCCATAGACGACTGAGGAGTATTCATATTGGACACATGTTGAACAGAGGCGTTGTTATGGTGAGAATTCAACACATTGTCTTTGAGATGTGGAGGAAGAATGAGGGACCATCCACAAAATACACAATACCAGGGGTGTACCAGGGGTATACCAGCGGTAGGCCAGTGGTAGACCATGGGTGTACCAGCGGTAGACCAGGGGTAGACCAGGGGTGTACCAGCGGTAGACCAGGGGTAGACCAGGGGTTGACCAGGGGTAGACCATGGGTGTACCAGCGGTAGACCAGGGGTAGATCAGGGGTGTACCAGCAGTAGACCAGGGGTAGATCAGGGGTGTACCAGCGGTAGACCAGGGGTAGACCAGGGGTAGACCAGGGGTGGATCAGGGGTGGATCAGGGGTGGATCAGGGGTGGGCAAAACCTTTGACTTAAAGGCCTCATGGGGTTTTAAAATGTGCCCTGTGGGCCGGCTGATATTGTATTCTTTGTAAACTCAACCATTTCTTCACAAATGAGACATACAGCCTTCAATCAGACCTCAGTGAAAACATGTGTCGATGTGGAGTTAACTGGTTACTGCAGGTTATAACGACGTGAGTGATGAATTGGCAATATTTAATCATTTAAAAAATATGAGAAAATGCTTGGCGGGCCGGATTAAAAGGGCCGCATGTGGCCTCCAGGCCGCAGTTTGCCCACCCCTGCCCTAAACACTGGATGACCCACTTATTACTAGTCATGGAATGCCAACAATCACAATACAGCAGCCTGATACTACCTTTTATATGCACAATATGTAATTTCAGTAACACTTTTATAAGAGTTTTGGGAAGTCAACTGACAGGAACAAACACAAGTTAATATAACAGCTCACCATCATAAATGCTCACCAGTAGAATTTTAAGAAGTCCATTATGAACTTATGTGCTGATCTTTATATGTTTTTCACAGTATGAAAAATATGTATGCATTTCTTCACCACAAGATAAGAATCTTGTGGTGAAGAAATGCATACATATTGCCCGTGGGCGGTAACTCGACACACTAGTTAGACAACAATCGTTAACAGGCAACAGATGTTCAGCCTGTTCCATACATGCCTCGTTTATGTGAAAATCTCCAGGACAATTTTGTCTGAAGCATTATTTCTCAAGTGCTTGGCCAGTGGACAGGACCCTTTCCCTATAACACAAAGACTAGACAAACAAGAACAGGCTTTGATCAATCACGGCCTCACTGTCTGGACTATCAATCCACCCAAATAAACAACCAGACAAACGCTGTTAGGTCAGAATATATTTGTCTTTCCAACCACATTGATCTGAAAATACCCTAAATTAGAACAAACCCAGATCTAAACCTAGGAATAAAAGCAGAAAAATGCATTGACAAATAAGGACCAAACAAGATCTAAACAAGGATTATACCAGATTTAAACAAGGATTTGACCAGTAGTAAACAAGGACTAAATTATGTCTAAATCCAGGACTAAAACAGGTCAAAAATGTCCCTAAACCAGGACTAAGCAGTACAAACATACCACAGTTTGAGAACCTCTTCTGAATATTGGCTTTAGTCCTTTAGTTAAGTACTATGGCCTTACAATTGCAGGATCGGGCCAATGTAGAGGTTTGAGCTTTTGTAAAACACCTCACCGCCATCCACGTCCGAAGATTGTAGCTGTGAACGCGATAACTGGAGCACTTTCGTTAAGCCAATAATCCTGTTGGACATAAACAAAATCTCATGAATTTTGACATATTGATCTGGGCTAGTGTATACTTAATGTACATAGGCACATTACAGAGGTCAAATAAAGAATGCCTCTATAGCCCCCCCATGTTTATGACCCCATGGGACCCTGGACACACTTACTTTGGCAGAGAGC
>JAVQKC010192869.1:0-25362 GCA_036025475.1 Philypnodon macrostomus | reverse complement strand
ATGAGATACTCATATGAGATACTCATATGAGATACTAATATGAGATACTCATATGAGATACTCGTATGAGATACTTGTATGATATACTAATATGAGATACTCATATGAGATACTTGTATGAGATACTTGTATGAGATACTCATATGAGTATCTCATATGAGATATTTTATGAGATACTCATATGAGATACTTGGATGAGATACTCATATGAGTATCTCATATGAGATATTTTATGAGATACTCATGTTCCCGTCTGTAGGAACACTATGACTGGGGACTGAGAGCCATTAAGTCCGTGCTGGTGGTGGCCGGTTCTCTGAAGAGAGGCGACCCTGAGCGGCCCGAGGACCAGGTGTTGATGCGGGCCCTTCGAGACTTTAACATCCCTAAGATCGTGACGAACGACACGCCCGTGTTCATGGGGCTCATCGGGGACCTGTTCCCGGCGCTGGACGTCCCGAGGAAGAGGGACATGGACTTTGAGAAACACGTGAAGCAGTCGGTGCTGGATCTGAAACTACAGGCTGAAGACAACTTTATTCTCAAGGTAAAGAGACGTCCGCGCACACACAAATCTAAGGGAGTGTGTAGTATCTGTGGTGTGCATGATGTGAGTCTGTGTGGGACCAAATCAGCCCCTTTGACCCAGGGGCAAAACAAAAACATGACTTACTAACCCCCCTCCATCAGGCAGGAGGAACTGAAGCCTCCAAACCCAACATGGTCTTTCAGAATCTCTACATCAGTCCTGGACCCAACGGGAACAGAGTCTACATGTTTTTAGTGTTTAGGCTTCATTTACTGAAACAGGCTTCGAAGCCTCCACCTCCAGCTGTAGGTGAGGTGGAGGTTTTATCACACAAAGACCTGTTTAGAGGCCTTTCTGTGGAGTTTGCATGTTTCTCCCCGTGCCTGGGTGGGTTTCCTCCAGGTTCTCCGGTTCATATCAACCCAAAACATGCACATAGGTTAATCCTCAAACGAGGTACATCTTGACCAAGACCCAGGCTCAGCACCGTGGCTGCCCACTGCTCCAGACAGGTCGCCCCAGACAGGTCGACCCGGACAGGTCGACCCGGACAGGTCGACCCGGACAGGTCGCCCCGGACAGGTCGCCCCGGACAGTTCGTCCCAGACAGGTCGTCCCAGAGAGGTTGCCCCAGACAGGTCGTCCCCAGACAGGTCGCCCCAGACAGGTCGTCCCCTGACAGGTCGCCCCGGACAGGTCGTCCCAGAGAGGTTGCCCCAGATAGGTTGCCCCAGATAGGTCGCCCCGGACAGGTCGCCCCGGACAGGTCATCCCAGAGAGGTCGCCCCAGAAACACTGATTTCCTCAATAACGTGTGACCTAGAGGACTGTAATTAACAATTATTTACATTATTACAAAATGATTCTGTCGACCATTCCATTAATTGTTAAAGGTAAGGTAAGATAAGATTCTGTATCTACTGAACCACGGGCTTCTGCTGAAAACAGAACTATACCAGAAGATATTTAGAGTCTTGACAGAATGGTGGTTTCCTGCTGATGCTGTCTGGCCCGGCTGAACCTCTCTGGTCCAGTTAAAAGCCTGAGTGTGGTGTATAAAGGAGGTTCACTCAAACTCACTGAGGCTCGATCAATGCCATCGACGGCGCTCACCGGGCCCGGCCGATCACTGTTTACATCTGCCACCCTGAGGCTACAGGTACCCCGCTCCCTGTGTGGTTTCATTCAGGCATGTTTGAGTAATTCATTCTGTTATAAGTGATATTAGGGTGCTCCTGTCTGCTCCTGCACTGTCAACAAACACACCCAGAGAATCCTTGTTGCCACCACTATTTAACAACATATTTGATTGGAGAAATCAAGGCTTTGTTCAGATCCCAGAAGAAAACAGGGACAGGTTTCTCACAGAGCTCCACAATACAGCAGGCATTAGATCAACTGTGTTTGATGTTGTTGATGTTGCTGATGATGCTTATGTTGCTGATGTTGCTGATGTTGCTGATGATGCTGATGTTGCTGATGATGCTGATGATGCTGATGTTGCTGATGTTGCTTATGTTGCTGATATTGCTGATGTTGCTGATGATGCTGATGTTGCTGATGTTGCTGATGATGCTGATGTTGCTGATGATGCTGATGTTGCTGATGATGATGATTGATGTGTTATTTTACTTCAGTCTTTTCTATATTGGGTTCAATCAAGTGGAATCTAATGGTCTACTCAATAATATGAACTGTCCAGATAAATGTGTTATAATGACCACTGTCATCATCGATCTTAAACGGTGGATTCTGGTCAGATCTGGAGAATAGAAGTCTCTAATGGTGTGTGTGTGTGTGTGTGTGCGTGTGTGTGTGTGTGCGCGTGCGTGTGCGTGTGCGTGCGTGCGTGTGTGCGTGCGTTTGCGTGTGTGCGTGTGTGTGTGCGTGCGTGTGCGTGCGTGTGTGTGTGTGTGTGTGTGTGTGTGTGTGTGTGTATGTCTCTCACACACATCCTTCATGCTTTATTACTTGCGAGGCAAAGTCGGTCCACATTACACGGATGAGCGCATATGCTGATTTCCAACACAGAGAAAAAGCGAGCGACGAGAGGAGAGCAAAAAGGGAGGGTGGGGGCCTCCTCAAGCATCGCGAGAATCCCAACAGCGAGAACGTGAATTTACAACTTACCTTCTACTAGTGACGTCAGCAAGGTGACGTTGGCTGCCTTGCGTCTGCCCGCAGGTAGATTCAAGCCGATTTTATCCAGCTTCTCCCTTAAGGATCTCCCACCATTTTTAGACTTGGCCCTACAGACGACGAGACAAAGCAGAAAGTCACTGTAGAGAGATGTGTGCGTAAAGGAATTTCTCATTTGTGTAAAACTGAGAAAGAATATTCTGGACATTCTCCCCCAATGTAGCTTCTAATCCGATTGACTTGAGGATATTGTTCACCTGCGCAAAACTGTAGCGAGACCAGCTTATGCATGATTTATATTATTTTTAGTCAAATACAGTTGGCCACAAAAATGTCCAAAGTGCAAGCGTATCACAATGCACCTGAATGAACGTGAAGTGTCATTAAATGTGTTTGCTTTGATTTGATTCTCCATTACAACAGCCCTGATCCCGGCTATAAATAATGCTAAAGGAGAGTCAGCGTATAGGCCTATTAGCCAACAGATAAGTACAGTACAAAATGAATAAATAAAGCCCTACTTAACAGCGCAGCGCTATTACTGGCTGCGTGTCTGCGGCACTTCACTAGACTGTTCACTGGAGACCAATGTTTTCACGCGTAATGCCACTGGGCCTATAGAGCTGGCTTTCAAACCGTCTAGGCATTCATTTGAGAGAGAAGTGAGAGAGGAGTTAATATGGAATTTAACAGACCGCTTCTGCTTTAAATGCAGGAGCTAGGTGTCATGGATGGTCGATTTTAATTATTCTTGGTACAGAGCAGAGATGGAAGTGGGAGGGAAGGGAGGGGAGGGAGGGGGGGGGGGGGGGGATGCAGGTTCACTACCAGAATGGAGGATTGTTTGAAAAAAAAAGACAGGTGAAGACTATGAGAGGGGCACTCACCTCCTGAGCACCCCGCCCAGCAGCGAGGCGTTCAAGCACTCGGGCGGCGAGAGGCGTCTCTGCACCTCGGCCACAGTGACCTTGTACTTTGATGTGGAGCTGAGCAGGGACAAGCGACCCGGAACCGAGCAAAAGACTTCGTTGGGGTTTACCACTCCGCCAAAAAGGCCATCTTTATTGATGGGGATGGCGGACACGTTGTTGTTCTTGGATAAGGACACGGGACCTGTAGCACAAGTGTGGGGGGGGGGGGAGAAAGGAGGTCAGGGGAAAGAGAAACGGAGAGATACAAAGGGAACGGGGAGAGAGAGAGACCGTGCTCAGTGAATATCATGCAGAGCCTTAACTAAATGAGAAGGGGGGATTTAGGCCCTGGATTTAGGCGTTCAACACCACAGGCTTAAACTACACGGACAGACAGAAAAATACTGCATAATAATAATAATAATAATAATAATAATAATAATAATAATAATAATAATAATAATAATGGTGGTTACGTTTTAAAATCCAAATAAACACGTGAACATTTTTTATTAATTTTTAAATCCATATTTATGATCTTTTCTGGTGGGAGATTATATTTTACACATTGCACATAATATCCAACTTTACATCGAAGGCTTTCTAACACATACTTTTGGTAACCAGCAATACAGTGCTCAGTCCGGGTGTGATATATGAAGCCGGGGAGGGGTTTTAGAGTCAAACTGGGCTTTATACGGTTCTTGGTTTGTGTGCAGTAACCGGAGACAAAGGGGACTGCGCGCCTTTGGATAGATCACTTGTGACATTAATGGCTCAGGGGAGCCTAATAGAGACAATAGGAGTTAAACGAACTCTAGAGATTACTAATGTAAGAAGCCAATTATCACGCTGATCCCCCAAAAAGTGCTGAAATGGCAGAGAAAAAATATAATGCCTCAAATTGTATAACATGGAACCACACTGAACTGGAGCAAAAATATTAGCAGTGTCATCTGGCCGAATATTGCAGTTGCTTAAAGGACATGGGCACGAGCTTGGATTCCTTTTATGAAATCCCACTATCACCAGGCAGCGCGTGTACGACCCGGGCTCCGTCCAGTGCCACTAGTTCCCATTTTAGATTTGAGCACGAAGCCTGATTGCAGCTTCTTCAACGAAGCGCCAGCGATATACTGCGCACTGATATTTAGGCCTGTATCTTCCACCATCAACAGCATGGGCCTATACTACAAAGCCCACGAGCTTTACTCATCCTCCCGCTGCTTTCAAACGCTCACATTAAATTCCATCAACGCTAGGAAAAGGGTTGGAGCCCGTTTGATGCAGTTGGAAAGCATGTAATGAAAAATGGGCTAGTGCGTATTAGGATCAGTCAGGCTTTACCGCATTGCATCGAGCTCTCTGGAGCAGAATGGTGCATGGTGTGTGTGTGTGTGCGTGTCCGTGTGCGTGTCCGTGTGCGTGTGTGTAGCCTAGTGGTGGAAGCATGCATGATATCTCAGAGGAAATTGCTTACCTTTTTTAATTACAGTCTGGTCGGGAATGTGGATTCCTTGATCTTCAACAGACTGTGACACAAAATGAACAATTTTAGCACAACGCATCAAAATATGTCTCTCACGTTTGTGAATCTGAACGCTCCACATGGCGCTATAACAAAGCCTGACACAATTAGCGGCTACAAATAGCCAAACGTGAGGGTCCCGAGGCCCATACCTGTTATTATTTCTGTTGTGTTTTGCAGGTTCCGCTGGTGAACGCGTACCTCAGACTTAAATAACGCAGCTGTGTCGTCCCATAATCCTGACCTAATTTCGCCTTTAGATTGGCTTCGAAACTTCATTGGTTAGTAATTAAGGAAGCGAAGCCTATTAAGGTCCTATAAACTAATTAGAGGATTATTGGTATTTATTACAGATTTAAAACTGCAAAACACAAACAAAAGCACATTTTTATTCTTTCAGGAGGATTTATCACAGGCCGCGGCAGGTTCTGCTGGATTCGTCTTAGATTATTTCATAAATACATGGGTAAAAGAATCCCCTGGACAGTGTTAACACAGTGAAAATGATTATTACAGAACAATGTGATAATGCATGAGAATTTAATTGAAGCGAGCATCAAATTGAATGTAAGGCATGCATAATATTTAGTCTATATAATACAATTTAAATCTATAAAGACTCTCGTCAACTATTTAATATTTCTGACTAAAGCGCCTCTCCACAATTGTGATAAAGCGTCAGCTGCACTGAAATATGTGGAATACAGTGCCACATTGATCATTGCTACTCTCGCATTAAAGGTGGAAGGATTTCTCACCTGAACATCTTCTAATGAGTGAGGTATTCCGTGGATGGGGATAGAGTCCGACAGTCCCGAATCTAAGCCGTGTCCGGGCAGCAGCACCTCCCTGCGATACTCCCGGCACAGCTGATGGGGCAAGCCACGGTGCTGGTGCAGCAGGCCGCTTTCCTGACTCTGCCTCTGGGGCCAGCCCGGGTGCTGCGGTTGTGGCTGTGCATGCAGCGAGTTGAGTGAGTAGGGGTCGTTGACGTGCGAGTAAGGGTCCTGAGACTGCGGGTAGATGGGCTGGTAGGGCGGAGGGAAGTACGGAGGCTGGAAGTCCGAGTTGGGTGTGTGGGAGAGCGGAGGCGCGCTCGTGTAGGGGCTCTGGCCCACGCCGCCCAGCTGAGGTAGCCTGGCTGTCCCATTGCTGGTGCCGTCATGACGATCCTGAGGCGCACAGAAGGGGACATTAGTTTTATGTGTTCAGAATAATAATATATCAATATAAACTATACTGAATTATTTGAGAATTTTAAAAATAATTCGCGGCCCGCACTGGTGTCAGAATGTCTTAAAAGCTGAAGGCTCCAAAAATAAAAGAGAATTTTCAAATCAAGTCAATTTCCGTGTCCACTTTAAATCATAAATACTGCAATACCACGAGACAATACTAACTGAAAGTACGCGTACACAACATGACACATTAAACACTAATGCCACTGTAAACATTCGAAAGTAGAAAAGTCGAAACACAAGCGCGGCGAACATATGTATCACAATGTGTGCTCGACCCTCGTGAATGTAAGAGTCGGTGAGGCGCCACTATAACTTACCATCGCGGAGAAACTGTGCACTAACATCTTAACGGATTTTTAGTGCGCCTAGAGCAGAGAGTAAACAGTTCTCCAAACACTTGGGTGTTTTAGAAAGAACGGGCTCGAGAAGGGCAGACCCAACAGCAGCGACAGCCAAAAATGCCCCCACAGAACCAAAATATATTTTTTTTCTCCTGCAAGATCGCGATGGGCCCGGCGATCAGATGTGTGCCAGCGCAGCAGGACGATAATCCATTAGAAAAGATTGGTAAAATCCCCACTGCCGTTCATCTGGCTCTGAACAACGGCAGGTTTTGTGGATTTTTGGCTCAAAAAGTTTCTCTCGGTCCCCCTGGCTTCTATCACAGTGCAGCCGTCCCTTCGCTTGAGCTCATAGTAGCAACAGAGCGGCTTCTTCGTCTCTCTGTCGGACTCCTAATCGGACGCACTCATGACTATTAATATTAGAGCGATACTTAATAATAACAAGAGGGGAGGAAAAAAAAAGACTGGTTCGGAAATCAGGCGTGAAGCGGAGGACGCTACACAAGGCAAGAGTCTGCGCTTAAATGACGTCCATTGAAAGGAGGAATCAGTATATCTAATCAGAGGAGGGGAGAGGGAGAGAGAGAGACAAAAAGAGGGACATTCACTCCTTGTTTGACGAATCAGGAGGCAGGAGGGAGGAGGCTGCGGAGGAGGAGGGGGCACTTTAAAAGGGTCCCAGGGCCAAAGCGCAAAAAGTGAAAGAAATACATAGGAATAAAGGGAGGTGGACCAGAGACACACACAAAAAAACCAAGACTCAATGGAAGGAAACAATGTGCACCTCTGAACCGGGTGAGCGTCCAGCGCACGTCGCGTCAGGCTTTTCGACCATCGGCACGTTTCTAGCGCTCGTCCCTTTGTTATCCACGTCTGAGTCCGACTGCGAGCTGCTGTCCTCCATTGGGCCAGCGATTACACCCCAGATCGCTGTACAGTCTTCCACAAAAAACCCGTGTCGCACCTGCTGACTTTTAACTTGACCCGGAAAAACGAAGCGTGAATAAAATTCTAGCAAAAATATTCCCTTTTACGCGCGCGTAAATTCTAAAGACTCCAATCACTACAGAATTCGTTGATGTTTTTTTTGTTTGTTTTTTTACTATTTCAGCTTCACACACAACTCTGAAAAACAAACCTCCACTGCAGCTTTTGTTTTACTCCTTCCTCGTTCGGTTTCAGAAACACGTCAGACTGGCTTCTCCACTCCCTGGCTGTCAAAGTTTGCCCGAAACAACACGCCAGGCGAAGCACACAGATAGGCATATGCTGAGAGAACACCACACACTAGCTCTCAAACATATTATTAGAAAGAGAAAAGTCTCTGCCTTTTACGCAGTAAATAAAATAGCCCCAGTATTAGAGCAGACAACTGGAATTTGACAAAAACATTCACATGTAATTACGGTACAGCGTAGTATTCAGTCAGTGCTTAAAAAACTGCATAGATTTTTATTCTCTCTCGCTCTTATAAAGCTTTTTAAGACAAACGCATTTCTAACTGTGAAATTAAGCAAAAAGAAAAATGTATTTACGCTAAAGGAAACACTGGCATATTTTTTTATTATTATATTATTGCTATTATTATTATTATTATTATTATTATTAATAATAATAATAATAATAATAATAATAATATTTTTATAATGTATAAAAACGTGTCTTAAAATTAATATAATATATACAACAAAATAGCCTTTAAGTGACTCTCAAATACAATGTTATTAATCGTAATAATATGGAATATTCTGAGTGTTGTGTCATAAATAAATTGAAAATCCATAAAGAAAAAACCCTTACCTCGCAATCTTCATATTTAATGTTATCAGTTAACTTCCAGAGCATGTTCATGGGTTGCTGAGGTGCTATTATGTTGAAAATAGGTATCGCCTTATGGTTCTGTTTGACTCAGTCAGTGTGGCTCCCGCTCAGAAAAACGACTTTTTATTGCAGCTGTGCAGCTCTCTGTCTGGCGCTCTGAGGTCTCCCTCTAATGGTGGAAAAGTAGCTCTGTATAATAACACTGTGTGCACTGGGCCTCATTAGCATATCAACAGCCGTTTTGATTCCCCCCATCTGCCTCCCTCGCGCCCAATGGACAGCGCACAGGTAAAAAAAAAAACTATAGGACACGCGTGTATTATTTCTACTGTTCACTCAGGTGTTTGTGAAAGGGGGGGGGGAATAGTCAGGCTTCGGGACGTGCTCTCACGTGGGACTGTTTGGAGTTTACGCACGACAAAATCTCATCTGACTTTTGACTAACATTTGAAAAGAATATATATACATATTTTAAAAATGGAAATCATATTTTGTATGGAGCCGTTCGTTTTTTTACACTTCTCTTTGTGGAGTTGAATCATAATTGAATTGTTGATCACTGAGATTTGAAGTCACATGAAGTGCGCATTTTGTCAAAACATCCAATCTTTTTTGGTACTTTCCAGTGTTCGTAAATATGAAGAAATGATATGTTATTTTGTTACGTTTGCCTTTACAATTTCTGTCATGTGCCTATATCCATAGCATGTGCGGAATAGTAATGACTCGTATGTGAATCTTTATGCAAATATCCTGTCAGTCTCTTCTTGTTGTCCCCCTTGATTTTTTTAAATGTTATTTTAATCCTATTGAGAGGGCAGGCCTTTTCTTTGAGCGTTATGTTAATAGTCTTGGTTATTTGGAGCAGCTTTACAGGTCCGCAGACTGTACCTGTAAGGGTGCATGCTTTTGGAGCATTAAGGGGGGCAATGTAAATGATTAACACAACAACATGGGCCTGTTTCATGTGAATGAGCGGCTCGGGGAGCTGGCTCTGCTCTGACGCCGGCCCAGCTTTCACCTCAGCAGGTCGTGGGTCAGCAGACAGGTCGCCAGCTATTTAAGGCGTTGGCTCCATTTTCGCTCTAAAACATTTATTACCATTTCTGGTGGAGTACCCCCTCGTTTCTGTAAATGAGCTGTTGTCATTAATGAGAAGCAAACGATGAAACCCGTTGACAATGACAGCTAGTAAAGATCTAACCTGGTGTGTGTCTGTATTTTGGTAGACAGGCTAGAGTGAAACTTGAGGGTTCGTTTCAGAGAAAAGCCGTAAAACAGACGCAGCAGTGAGTTACGCACAAGCACGCCTCCCATAAAAAGTTCGGAATAGGGTGTTTTCTCCAAGTCGCGTTCAGCCTGAGCCAAACAACCTGCGCGAAACAAAGTTTGAAGGAAATACGAACCAGTAATGTCACCGTCTGTGAGCATATCAAGTAAAGCCTATGCGTGTTATACAGGCTACAGTATATTGTCAAACGCGCACAGTGCCATGGCTGCAAGCGCACCATCATCTGTATACCCCAACAAAACAATACAAACTATTTTACCACACGGTTTTATATCCAGACCTCCACACCTGCTAAACGCACACGATTCGAAACGTCAAGCCTCATTTGTGTATTTCTGACTTTAACACTGCATCCTGCAAACAAAATGACAGCTTTCATTTTCCGTCTCTTTGTCTTTTATAAAACACCACATACCTGCCATTCCCCCATTCTGCCCATAATTGACATTCTTTGTCTTGCGCCGCCTTTGGAATCGATGGTTTTATTCTCTTCTCAGTCGATCCAGTAATCTCATGGAGTTCTTCGATGCCAAAGTAAAAGCTTTTCTTTTTTACCCTGGAGTGGGATTGTCTCACCTGGACATAAAAGCGGCGGAGGGCCACCTGGGGGCGCATGCGCACTGCTGCGGGCGTGGACTTGGGAGGAATACATATTGAAACTGACTTAACTGAAGGCTGTGGGATTTATTTACACGTACACACCATTGTCACTGGAGAAAGAGTTCCAGTAACTTTTTTCATCATGTATGGTGCATTGCATTGTATTTCAACTCCAGGCACACTGAAGAACCACATTTTGCTTGTGAAGGATCACTGCACAATTTGCAAATATACCATTTTAATGTATCTACAATTATGAAACACACAAGCACAAATACAAAATACATTTAGGTTTATTTGCAAAAAAATACCACATCATTTTATTCACTGTTTATTTGTAAATCATGTACATTTCTGCAGCTGGGCGCAAACGACCTCGCAGACGCACTCCCTCTTTACGCATAGGTACTGGTGGCGAGCGCAACACGTGCGCACACTGGTGATGGGCAAAGATGATTTAGTCCAGAGCTGCCTCTTCTTTTGGGGGTTTGTTAAGCATTGAGCTGTTTATCTGGATATTGAGTCCTCTGTCTTCTTCCGCAACGACAATCAGTCTTTCAACCCTGCACAGATCATAGACACCACCGCTATTTCACATTTAAAATGTCCAAATGAACATAGTGTTCTTGGTTCGAGTTCTCAGTAAACTAACAATAGTTCATCAGGAGCTGTTTGCAACTGTACATGTCACATCACGTTAGTTTGTTTAAAAGTAATACACATATGACACAAAGAGAGTAAAGTATGGACTAATGGGCCAAAATATAGTTTGAGTCCTTAACAACAACAACAACAACAACAATAATAATAATAATAATACATATAATAGAAAGAATAGAAAAACAACAATAATAAAAAAACTAACCAAGGGCTAAAACCAAGCTAATATTACATGGCTAAACCAGGAATAAAATCATGGTTAAACTGCATTTGTTGATACCCATAACAACTGTCTTTCCTGTCATGAGATGAGCTAAGGATATTGTCAAATACATACTCTTTTTGCTGAAGATAATTCAAAAAATGTGATTAAAATGGTTTGCCCCAATGGATTCCAAAGACGTTATTTTTTTACATACATGTATTTTGGCTCCAGATAATGTGATGCCTTATAACATAAATGTAAAATAGATGTATCTAAATAGTATTACCCTTTTAGTTATTCAGTCTGTCTTTAAAATGGGAGAAACCTGAAACTTGACGAGACAGATGATGATGGTTTTAAATGCCAACCTATCAGAGCTCATTATGACGACTTAACTTAAAATAGAGTGCAGGATTTGTGTGCCTAGAAGCCATTTCACATTTGAACTGTAACTAATATAACAGAGAGTGGCCTTACCATAAAAAATCATGTTTTTAGATGCTTAGTAAAGGTTGGGTGATACATACAATTGCTCCTATTTATATGGCAGGGGATGCTAAGTTAAGTCTGCATGTTCTCCTTGTGTTACAGCAGGCTCTCTCCAGGTAATACGACTTCTTCCCACCACCCAAAGTGGTGTCTCGAAATTGCCATTATATTGAATATATGTAAAAGTGAATTGTTGTCTGTCTGTTTATGTCTCTTTGTCAGCTCTGCAACAACTGGCCATTGTCCAATTTGTACCCAACCTAAGACACATAGTTACTGGGATACCTTAATCTTACAGGGCATTCAAGAATGTGTTAAAATAGCTTCTTTTTCTTAACCAAAGATTGTAAAATTCTCCCTGTTATTATCTGCTTGGCATGCACAATGAAGTATTTTTCAGAGAGGCCCTTGAAGGAATGAGACAAATTATTACCCATCTTGTTGCTGCTGTTCACTGATGTTGCCCCGGAGGAGTCAGTCTGCAGTGGTCACAATTAGGACACTCCAGGCCTGCTGTGCTATCACGGACAAGACATTTGAAATGGCCGTATCAGACGAGAGAGAGAGAGCTGTGGAGAAGCAGGGGTGACTTCTAATCAATACTTCCTGCTAACCAGCTTTATGGATATGACCAGAGACCGCCACATTATAGGCTCAACCACTGCTTGACACTATTGATTTTAGCCTGATCTGGGTGCGGTTATGGTGGTTGAAGCAATGTACAGAACAGAACAGACAGAACTTGGGAAGATAAGACTTCAGTAGGTTTTTGGCAACAATTTATAATAACTGCACACAAATAAACAACATTGAGTTCAAAATACTTAAGTTATCCCCTTGTACATATGTGTAAGTATCTGTGTTTTTAAAGCTGCACCTGATTTTGTGACTGTAAAAGTGAGGTGTCTTAAAAAAAAACCACACAAATCAGGAAGTATGCACTCAAGCCAGGAAGTATAAGAATAACATAGCAGAGATCTGGAGTTGACTTTTAATTCTTTAAAATTGATAAAGCTGTGAATTCTGAAATAAAACATCAGCTCCCTCACATTATTCCTGATAGATTCTAGTTCTTGATAAATAAACAATGTTTCAACCAATCAGAGTGCTCCTGTCCTAGGCAAGCATGTGATTGGTTAATCAGTTCCTTCCCTTGCTCAAACAAAAACAGCCTCAAAGTCATTTTTTTTCTCAGATGATTTCTGTGATGATGTCTTTGCTCAAATACAAGGGAAGAAAATCAGGTAGTGCAGCTTTAAGTATCGTTAAATGGCTGGTCATTAAAATATCGTAAATACATATTTATTAATTACTGCTAAACAGTGTGCAGATATTAAATAGCATTACCAGTTTTTTCATTAGAATCTTGATTTTATGGTTTGGCCAAACTCTCTGTGGTGATAGTGGCTCAAGTCCACTAATCGGAAGGTTGGGGGGTTTAATCCTCACTCCAACCAGTTCATTCTGCTGTTGTGTCTTTGGGCAAGACCCTAATGTAAAAATATGTCAGTGTGATTGTTGTGATGTGTGCGGTATGTGTTTGCTGCTCCAGTCAACAAAGATTACGTAGTACAAAGCCAACTGGAGAAGATAAATCACCATGGGCAAGTCTATAACATTGTGAAGGAAATGGGACCATATATTATTGAAGATGGCATTTATTTATGTATGTATGTATGTATGTATGTATTTTATTTTTTTATTATTATTAATTATTATTATTCATTTTTTTTTAGCTTACAGCTAATTTTCATTTGTAGTCCCTTAACATTTAGGACAGGACAAAACAAACAACATTTCAACAAGTCATTACAGTTTTACATTCACACATGATCTAAAGTGCCTATTTATTAAGTGCATATGTGGTTAAAGTGCATACAAGGATTGACTTGAAATATTGAAACTAGTCTGTATCTTAAAGCCTTAACAAATAAATTGAATATCATTTGTTTTTCTTTTTTTTTGCACACTCTACATGAAATTAATAAATTCTGCATCAATTTGAGTGTAATTTTAAAATTGAAAGAGGCTAGACAATAATATTAGCTTCCATTCAGATTTTGATGATACCAAAGTCACTTCACAATTGACATAGTTCCCTCCACAGTCACACACTTGTTGTGGTAAGGTACCTCTGTAGTCATATCTGACAGAGACGTGGCAGCCATACCACGCCTATGACTACGACCTCTCTGCCCATCACAAAACCTCCGTCACAGCACACATTCATTCATAGGCAATGCGGTTTAAGTGTCTTGCCCAAGGACGCACCGACAGTATGCACAGGTTACAGTGTGAATTGAATAGCTAACCTTCTGGATATAAGACAACCGCTCTACAACTGAGCCACCGCCGTCAGTATCTGCATGCAGTAAATATGCTCTGTAGTATATAAAAATACAACCAATCTGAGAAACAAATCAATGCATACATGTACACTATACTTGTGTAATACTTGTGTAAGTGTAAGTCTTTTTTGCATTAGTGTCCTTAGTCTTCTCATTGTGGCAGCACACGGGCACACATATTTAACATACCACCTCAGTTGACTTTTATATCGATACAAAACAAATAATAACCCAAGCTATTACAGTTCAAAAGCTAACAAAGTGTAGATTTACAGCTTCAGACGGTGGGGATGAAAAATAGACCCGGGCCCTCGTAGAGATCTTGTCGGGAATCAATGTAAGCAGGCCATTGGCTTTTATGGCACAGCAGATTTTTCAACCCTTTAAACTTCATTCCCCCTCATTCCCCACTCACCCTCTCACGCGGCATTTATGTGGACGAGACGGGGATGAATCACACTGGGAAGCAGCGACAGAATAACTTTTCATGTGAAAACTCCCCAGCCTTTATGGCAATACTAAATGTTCCATAATGCAGCATGAAGCACTCAGTCCCTCAGATTAGGGGTGGGTTGAAGCGGTGAAGACGCAGCAGTTAGACCCCAGCCCCAGCGCAAGATACAGGCACAAATCTCTTTTATGAGGCTGCCTCTTAAATAGCTGTCAGTCTAGTGTCTCACATGTGGCGCGCTCCTTGGTTCCCTGTGCAGTAATTGAACCATCGCTCCCGGAGTGCTCTAAAGGTGTGGGGGAGCCATCCCGACAACCTGTGTTGATACCATTAAACCAAAGCAATGCATAAATCAAACAATATAGTGATCATCAAGACCTCCTCGTCATCCTCTGCGACCCCAAAACAATCCAGTTCAGTTCAGGTACGTTTATATGATCTAGTGGGAAGTATTGCATGGTTTAGATATCTTCTCTAAAATAGCACAGTCGCTTAACATCTTAAAAATCCATTTCAGTGGCTTATAATTATAGTGTTTTAATCACACTCCAACCTGTGCATACTGCCGTTATGTCCTTGGGCAAGACACTTAACCTACATTGACTCTGGCTGTGTGATTGTTGTTTGGTCAGGGTCTGAGAGGCTGTGGTTGGCATGCCATGTCATGAAATGTTCTATTCAAATTGTATTACTCCTGCTATAGTATGTGAACTCCTCTTTGTCAGCTATTGAGTTTTTTTTTTCCAACCCTGATGAAAGGTCTAAGGGTTTTATAATCAAGTAATTCCCACTTCTATAGCTACTTGAATCAGTGTATAAAGACTATAAACTGCATTGCCTAGTAGCTGAAAAAGAATATAGAGATGATATGGGCCAAATTCACCTCAGACCAGGAACCAAAATCTAAAAACATTCAATAGTGTGGTCTTTATTCACTCAATAACATCGGATCTGTGCCATTTTCCCTCACTCCATTTTGACACTGTTTTGTGATTTGTTTATTTATTTTTATTATTTATTTATCACATGGCGGAGAGCTGATGAAGAGCAAACTGGATTGAGAAGTGTAGACTAAATTACCCACGCCCCCACTATTGCCACTGGTCGCCTCTTTACTTAAGCGTATTAGCTGGTTTTCTCACACTCCATTTAGTCTCATACAGGCAGCCCCGTTCCCTTTAGAATAATAGAAAATCAGCTGGAACGTAATTTTGGATAAACAGATTCGACCTCCAATTACGTCCTTAGCCTTTTTACAGTACGCCAGGATTAAATAACACAACACAAATTCTCATTACTGCTGGCCTGCCTTGTAACTCTGTCTAGTCATCCATGCCCGGGCGTCGGACTGTGCTAAAAAGCCTTATCCCAGGTCTGCTTGATGCCTGCACCGCATTAGCAAAGGGCCTACAGTGACACAATTATTTGCTGATTTCATCCATCATGATTTATAATTAGGTAAACTATGTAATTTGCACTGACAAACTGAGTAAGCATCGCACGGCTATTATACAGAAAGATGTATTGTGCTACATATTTGCATATTATGTAAATTAAACGATAAAGATTTTTTTTTTATAATTAACTTTGAGGTTGAAACCCACTTTGTAAATATTTGCAGGCTGCATAAATTAGTTTCAGCCTAAAGACGGGCACGTGGGTAATGACTTTCAAGCTGATAACGGGTGTGACCTGGAAACTCATCACAACTTGATCCTGCAGGGTTTAGGCTCTAGTGAGAAAAGATCAAAATACAAATCCTGGTGTGACATTCAGTTCTTGATCCAAATGCATATGTGTTCTTTGTTTGTTTTCATGTAAGATTTCTAATATTAAATAATGTGGTTATATTTACATGCAATAGCTGTGGAGCTTTTGACGACCTGACCCTGTTCTATAATGTAAAGTAGGGATTTTAACTGTTACTTTAATTTAGAGTTATGGGTAGTATTCCTTGGGTTGATGGTCCTGCCAAGTCCTGCCTCAAGTGGAGGAGTTCAAGTATCTCGGGGTCTTGTTCGCGAGTCAGGGAAGGATAGAGCGTGAGATTGACAGGTGGATCAGTGCAGCCTCTGCAGTGATGAGGTCGGTGTACTGGACCGTTGTGGTGAAGAAGGACCTGAGCCAAAAGGCAACGCTCTCCATTTACCGGTCGATCTGGAGAAGCTCGGTCACTCGGGAGGAGCTCTGAGTAGAGCCACTGCTCCTTCACATCGAGAGGAACCAGCTGAGCTGGATCATGCATCTTTTTCGGATGCCCCCTGGACGCCTTCCTGTGTGTTCCGGACATGTCCCACCGGGAGGAGACCCCGGGGAAGACCTAGGACACGCTGGAGGGATTATATCTCTCAGCTGTCCTGGGAACGCCTTGGAGTCCCCCTGGAAGGACTGGAGGAAGTGTCTGGGGACTGCTGCCTCCACGACCCAGCCCCAGAAAAAGCAGAAAAAGATGAATGAATGAATGAATGGTAGTAGTCCTTATTATTAGAGGCAGCGGAGGGACTAAAATAAAACATTTACTATTGGTCAAATTGGTAGTCCACAAACTGTGATTTGATGTTGCTGTAGAGGCCAGGAGAAGGAGTAAACTAAAAATGACAATCATGATAGTTTTCCTTACTTTACACCATAACACAGGGCCAGATAGTCAATTTTAAGCATTTTGTTCTTATTTATTTAGAAAAACTCTTGATTACAGCTGAAGTCAAAGAGAATAGAATATTGTATACTCAATTTAAAAAAAGATTGCAACTGAATGTGAAGCTCTACACAGACGTTTTTAATCCTATTCAGACACTTTAGCTAATCAAGGCGATATTTAGTAGAGGAAAGAGGAAATATTAATAAGCATTAATGCATAGAATCTCTGTTGAATGCTCTTATATACTTTGTTGAGAACAATATTGCTGAGCTGATGTGTCTAATAGAATAATTTTAACACATTCTGAGCTATTCTTTTTCATGAATGTTGAAATGGTTCATGTTTAATTAGTGAGAAATAAAGTCATCAAATTATGTGTGAATTACAATAGTGCAATTAGCAATGCAAAACTTTTATCAAAATCAATCATCTCAAGAATATGCATCAGCTACCCTTGGAAACAACACATAGTAGTAAATAATGGCTTCTGGTGAAAACACCCATATAAAGAAGCTTTAATAAGAATTCAACAGCCAAACTCACAGTGCCTTCTCTTTTTAATATAAACACAATAAAGTAGAATTTGCATTTATATAGTTCTTCCAAGCCATCTGACGTGACTGACGGCCCATAGCCTGAAACAGCTGAGCGTCAAACTGATTGTTACCTGGGGAAAACTAAGATAAGGCAGTAATCCCGTAGCCCAAAATGACTTTGTAGGACCCTCCACACCAAACCTTGTTAGCAGGTAGGTGGAATTAGCCAAACCCCCGCATGTTGCCAGTAATGAAAAGAGAATATTATTATGTTTTTAAATGATGAGATAGATTTTCGGAGTATCCCCCACCTGAGAGGCAGTGTATCATGGTCTTCGAAGGGGTGCTTGTGTATACTCTGTAGTGGTGTTCCTGAGGCGTTTAAGTCAATTTGAATTCAGTGGTTTACCCAGAAGTCACAGTATGTTTGGTAAAAGTAAAAAAAATCAATGTATTGCTTGTGTGTTTCATTGCCTTCAGCTTTTGATAAGTTCTCAACCAGTTCTCAATTGACAATAATCTTTATTTTGGGGTTCATATTCCAGCCAACGCTGTGATCACTATGAATTTAACATTTTATAACATTGTAATATCATTTTTCTGAGCGTCATTTATTGATTCAGATGTTCTTTATACTTTAGCTTTACCAGGTGCTGTGATACTCAGTAGCAGTTGCCAATGTATGTAAGGGACATACTATTAAACATTCTGTAGTGGTTCATGCATGTTTTCATTGTGTTCCTGTTCTCTCTGCAAATAGATACTTACCATAAACACATCCGTAAATAGCATGATTAGCTGTTAGCTGCTAGTTCACCGTGCGCACACTGTAGAAACAAAGCGCTCTATAGGTGACCTCAGCGGGATAGTGATCTAAGCTGTCGGATTTAATGGCCGGGTGACTTTAATGATAATCTACGGTCCTTCTCCTCCCCTCTATCCCCCCGAGGAGCTCCGTTGGATGACAGGAAACAAACAGTGCTCTGACACCTCTCCCTAATTAGCATCATTAGCATATGGCCATTATGAGGCTAGACAGTAGCATGACAGGGCTGGAAGTAAGGCTACAGCCGTGACCTTTGGTGGGCAACACCAGCTGTCAGTAATTACCCATCACACTGGCCTGAGGGACACGCACAGAGACTAACTCCTTGTCCTTGAAGACCTATAGCGCCTGAGAAAACCTGCTAATATAAAACCCAATATACCTCACTGGCGCACTTTAAAGAGGGCACAGAGGGGGCATGGCCACTGTCATTATGAAAGCCCAGTTGGTAGTGGGGGCTGTTTAGGCCTACTAATGCTGGTGGTTCAAACTTTACTTCAATTAGCTTAAACTGTCATTGTGTCTTTGGGCAAGACACTTCACCCACATATAATATTTTTGATTAAATTCTCAACAAAATAATGTAGTTAATTGTAATTTTATGTATTAGAAAATATCACATGTCTTACCAAAGAATACAAGAATAATTTGGGTTATCATAAATTGCGTCCTTCTCAATAGAGAAATACAAATCTGCTCTTGAAGTATAGAGGAGGGTCGGGCTCACCTGCCAAAGGCGCATATGGAGATGCGTTTTTTAACCTAACAAGGAACCATCTTAAAATTTTCAAAGCTCGAGGCTGAGCTTTAACTGAAATGTGTGACTAAATCGGGAGCTGCGTCTGTGTGGTCTTTGCCAGAGGCTTGTGTGCAAACTGTTGACAAATAATATGATAAACCGAGTTGAAAATAATGACTGTTGCACTCTGATTTTATGCAGAAATTAGTCTATTTTTCTGCCAAAATGGTGTTGATCACAAGTAATTGTGGGAATTCAGAGGCTTTTAACATTCTTTGAAGGTCTAAAATTGACTTCATGACTGCGTGTTCTCTTTCATCTTGGAGCATAACTTCTGTGCCAGTGAGAGACAGACATTTCTGAGTGCCTCTAGTAAAAAGCTAATTTGAAACATCAGAATTTTGTTTAGAAGATTGCGTGTATAAAGATCAAATGGTACCTTGCGTGTTTAATGGGATAATCACTAGAAACAGAGACTATTGAGGCTATTTAAACTACAAACTAACATTATACTGGGTTTACTTACCTGACATTAAAGTTGTCATAACAATTTGGTACACACCAAATAAAGAATGATGTAGGTAAATCTAGGGGAATGTTCCAGCAATGTTTCCCATATAACCTTTTACCTTATGCATGCACTTTGGTTACAAGTTACTTTGGGATGCCTTCCACAACAACACTGGCTTAACTGGATACACCATTTTCACCAAACTACTATCTAGCTTGTTACTGATTTCTCTTTACTTTTTTATACAGTAAGGAACTTCCATTTGATGTACCTAATGGTGTGTTTGGCAGTAGAAATGTTACGGACCACTCCAGTGGAGGGCAAGATCACAGACGGTCACATTTGCTCTTTCTTTTATGTCTGTTTTAGGTTGAAACTTTGAACTTTCTCACTGTTCTTCCAATTGTGTTTCTAACCCCTTTCTTCTTCTTTTGCCCAGGAACATCTGTTATGAAAGTAACCGCCATAGACGCTGATGACCCTACGTATGGCAGCAGTGCGCGGGTGGTGTACAGTGTCCTGGATGGAGAGATGTTTTTCTCTGTGGAGAAACATACAGGTACAAACTACCAAAGCACCATTCTTTTGACATCCTATTTTTTGATTCTGTAACTTATGTGGCTACTTCATCCAATCTTTGTCTCAGAGACCAAAATTCCCAGTCCAATCAAAAACTGTGGCCAGAAACACAAGATTATTTGGCCAGAAGCTAGCTTTAAAAAGTTACAACCCTAGCTTGCAGACCAAATACCATATGGTGTATTTAGCTGGGCACAAAGTCACAAAATGCATGTGTGTGCAAGCTCTTTTACTCTTAAATAAAACACATTTATTGATTGGTTTTCCCCTGTGGCGACCATTGTCCATCAAAGAAGGCATATTGGCAGACTAAAGATACATTTAATTTGTTGTGTGCGTGTTGAGGGAGGACAGTCTGGCAAAATAACTCGACGAAGATGTGGACATGGTGTGCTTTGCTCTCTCTGTTGGATCCACTTCTTGGTTGATAATAAGTATCTCCACAGAGCAGACTGACACACACTCTTTAAATATACTTGTTTATCTCTTTCATACTTGGACCATGGAACTTTAGAGAAAGTTTTTTGAAAGCTTTTGGGAACATTTCAGACGCCACAGACTTTGAGGCACTGACATAACTGTTTGAATCAATTTCCCAATGGAGATCTTTCACTCAATCATAATTTAACCTTATTTAATTTAATTATATTGAAATGAAAAGTTTAGTGAAAAATGTTGAGTTATATTGCTAAACAAAACAATGTGAAAATCCAATACTGAAGCAAATCAAATACTGACCCAATACAGAGAGTGACAGATTTTTGGGTATTTATTTATAGCAAACACATTAAAAAAAAAAAAAATATATATAAGCTATATGTAAATCTGTCCATAGAGAAGTGGGTCTCTCCGCCTTTAGGACCTGGCCCCGAGTCTTTCAGTAGTAGCTTAGCGTTGCGGTTGCCTTTAAATGCCCCTCGAGGGAAAAGCACAAAAGTTCTAATCATTCCCTTTTTTTGGTCTCACCGCTTTGATTCAGTCGGCCTGGTGCCTGGATGATAAATGGCTCTGCTTTGGTGGGACTAGCCAAGAGACTGGATGGGTCATTCCAGCTGCTGTCTGGCCAGCCCTATACTGTAGCACAACTCCCCCCTCTCTCCCATGATTCGAGCGCGGACATGCCGGCCTAATAGGTGTATGTCAGGGAGGTCAACACGAGGAGGAGACGGAGCAGCTGCGAACCATGCTTCATTAATAATACACACACACTCTCAGTCAGTATATTACAATATATGAGATGTTTACTGTTAGGACTGCTATGGCTATGGAGAAGTATAATACAGTACTCTCTCGCTCGCTCTCTCTCACCCAGTGCAGTGGGGCATGAACCATTTGTGTCTGTCCTAAGCCTAGATAAATGTAGAAGGTTGTGCCAGGACGCTCATAGATTAAAAAGGCAAAAGTAGAAACAAAAAACCCCTGTTGTCCAAGCAATCCTCTTCTCGTCTGCTATAACTGCCTCTGTCTGCCGTACAGTATGCTGAATAGCTTCAAACATGTTCTTCACTGGCTACCTTTCAAATCAATTCCTTTTCTTTCCTCTGATAACAAAAAAGCAATTAATTTCCATGCTACACTAGAAAACAACAATAAATCATAATTGTGAAATGTTCATGGATAAAAGTTGCCTAAGGTCTTAACAAACACGGTCAAAACAAACTAGATTTCTCCCGTGGGTTCCAGGGGCAACATGGGTTCATCTTTTGGTTCACAGTGCAGTTATATCTTCACTGCCCAAAGGAATAAAAATACAATTTGTGCTGAGAAAAAAATAATGGGATGATAACTTTTTATTTTTGAATTAGACACATACTTTCCACTTCACATATCTTAGTGGTGCACTTGCGCACAGATGGACTTTACAAGCTTATTATCATATTAACATTATGACTTCTTGCTTCATGCAGAAAGAAAGTCAAAGTGCATAAAATGCATTATGTTGCTGTACACAATGCGGTCTCTGAGGTATACATATTGGACTATTTTTGACAGGCCCTAATTTTACATGTATTCCTTCTGGCATTCAGTAGATGCAAAAGGACATGTCATTTGTCGTCCTCTACGCTACATGTAACATGCAGCAGTATTTGGGTAACTCATACAACATAGCTGGGAGCTAAATGCGACAGGAATGGCTTGATTTGTGTACCCAACATAATGCAAACCTCTGGGAGTGAGACGCCACACCAACCAAAAGAAATACATCCATTACGTGAGGTTGGAAATCCCATGTGGGCAATGTATAATGATATTCCTTGCACGAAAAATAAGCCATATACTGATGCTTGAGTCGGATAACCAGATGTCCTACTTTGCATTGGATTGCACAGCATTTTCAAACCAAGCATCCCAATTGAGGCTGTGTCCCACATTTTGACTAATGCCTTGCAGCACAAACATTATATTTCACCATTTTCTTCCATATTCAGGATGAATATGGATAGTCAATACCAGTTTAAAATAGTCTCTTTGCCATCAACGAGCTAGATACATACTGAATGTATTTATGTAATATCTGGTCACCTTATGCTTATGTTATGTCCTTATGCAACGGGCCAAGTCATGTATCTATATTCACTGGAAAAGTATTCACTAAAAGCAATCTTTCTTTTTACATTTACTAAACAACCTCTATGTGTTATCAAGAGACCCAATAATCCCCTTATTTCCAACCTACAGTAGGTCATATTTAACTTCAAAATAGTCATGGAATGTAGTCTGGGTGCAGTGCAGCAGTAGAACTATTAATTAAGTTTGAGAAATCTAAATTCGTATGTGTTAAATCAAATGCCTGAAGTAGCTGGCTAGTGACTGAGATATCACACTTTGGCAATAAAACACCATGTTACAGTGATACCAACATGACTTTACTAGCTCCTATTAAGTAATACACTTTGCACTTGCACAAGAATCTTTGCACGTCCATGTTTTTTTTTATTACCATTCACTAAATACTGCTGAAGAGACTAAATCTCCTGGCTTTGTTTGGTTTATGACTATAAGCTTCATAACGCCCCAGCCTTACACCACACCACCGTCTGTGTCCCATCCTTGCTCTCTCGAAACCCACTTCTCAGATTTGAGAGCAATCTTACTGAAGGTGGTGTTGTGCTGTTTCGAGCGATTGGAGCATGCCTTCAATCTGCCTCTATATATTATTCATTTTAATACAGCTGAATCATTAAACGGGGTATGTGCTGGGGCGCCAATACGATACAATCTCCTCCATCCAGTCTGCGGAGGCGAAATGGGATGTGGACCTTATAATACAGTGCTTAGCAGAAGTTGATATCCAGCAGAAGGGAGATATACACTAGTTGGTTTTATAAGTGCTAACCAAGTAATGTATCCCCATACCATCTCTCTCCATCTCTTTAGGGATTGTCATGACGGCAGTGGCAGATTTGGACCGTGAAACTCAGGATCGTTATGAGCTGGTCGTCAAGGCAACAGACATGGCAGGGCAACTGGGCGGTCTCTCCGGCTCCACAACGGTGACCATAGTGATCACGGACGTTAATGACAACCCGCCGCGCTTTCCGCAGAGTGAGTTTCTCTTGTGAACGTTCTTTGACTTCTAGGGTAACAGAAACACAGGGAGCTGAGCTAAAACTGAGACGGCGGCTAAAAGATTGAGATGAAAATAATGAGGGAGGTAAAAAAGCCCAGACATCCAAACAGAGAGACAATGATAGAAGATGCACAATATTGTTTTGAACCTGCAGGCCACTGACACCGATAAGCGACTGTATTAGCAACAATGTATTTGGAGAGGAAACTCACCCAACTTCCAGATTTATGGCACAGTCAAACCGGCAGGCCTATAACAAAATAGTGTTTGAAATGTGCGTGTTCAGTGCACAATGGATCTGTCTTTTGGTGTGCCCGGCTCGAGAGGACGCCAAATCGATAGAGCTGATTGTACCCTCATTGTAATGTTATAGATTCATCACGGTGCTTTTGAGTTAAATTGCTTTAATATGGCACTCTGTGGCAATAAGGAAAGTCTCAAAGGCAAGTGGCATGAATCACAGTGTCATACATTCATCATAAAAAAGGTAATAGTGGATATTATTGTTAGCTTGGCATTTTTCTGTTTTTCTCCATATGCACATTTAGAACTATTATTGGCAGCAGACCTGAGCTGTTGAGGTTAGCATCTGTAAGGTTGAAATCGAATTATTCATAGCCATTCTCATGCAATCCTTTATTGTGTGAGGCCAGTTGATACAAACACGACAGATCACTTAATATCTGATTTGAAACTGACACAGCGAGTGTACAAATTGAGCACACAAGCTAAAATGAGCACAAGTGAAGAAGCTTTTCACACAAGGGGAACAAGCCATTGTCTAGATCTGTATTTTTTTTTTCAATTTACTAAAAGTCATGTCCCAGCAAAGCCACCATACAAATGCTAAAAAGGAAACCCAAACCCTATAGAGGTAGTATGTGGTAAAATGTGGTAGTATCTTTTCCACTAAGGGAGCTATACATAGTTTAGTATTTCCAAACTGTACATTTACTTGAAGAGGCATTTTGAACATACACCTTACACCTATGTTAAACGACTCATCATAAAAAGTTCAGATAACAGTACAGCATCTATACCAGGGGTGTCCAAAATATGGCCCGGGGGCCAAATGCGGCCCGCAGAGCAATTTTTTCCTCAAGCTTACCTCTTAATTGGCCCAAAAAGTCTTTTTACTGTCTGTGACTTTACATAATCCAACTAAAAGACAGCATTCAATGTGTAACGAGATATCCTTCCACTTTTCTCTGTGGTTCTCTGAGGGACACTAAGTAAAATAAACTGCCAGAAGATGTGTCCAGAAAACAGATACAACCGAAGAGGACTTTTGGTGAAGCAAAAAATCAGTCACCCCAGAGAATGGCCCTCCTTGGTATTTATTTTTGACAATGTGGCCCTCAGTGAAAAAAGTTTGGACAGCCCTGATCTATACATTAAAATG
>JAVQKC010192859.1:0-13945 GCA_036025475.1 Philypnodon macrostomus | reverse complement strand
TGGAGAATCACTGTACCAAGTTTCATTGCTCTCTGCCAAAGTAAGTGTGTCCAGGGTCCCATAGGGGTCATAAACATGGGGGCACTATAGAGGCATTCTTTATTTGACCTCCGTAATGTGCCTATGTGCATTAAGTATACAATTGCCCGGATCAATGTGACAAAATTCATGAGATTTTGTTTATGTTCAGCAGGATTATTGACTCAATTATTGTACTTCAGCGCATTAATTAGTTAATTAATTAATTGTCATACCATATTAAGTACCATACTCAATCCAGTTCAGCGTCTTCATGATTTTGACATTAGGAATAAAGCTCTTGCTTCCTATGGAAATTGGATAAAGCACATTTGAATACCATCTTAGCACACGCTCAGGATTTACCAGGATTTCCTGCCCAATTTGGAAATTTCCCTAAAACAACATTATTATTTTTGTCTATAGGGGGCACTATAGAGGTAACCAGCATCATATTGGTCAGATGTGTTCAGGGCTGGGGGACAATTATGTGTTTTCATGTTTGAGCCTAATCGGGCATATTTTATGTTGGGTACACTGTGGAGAATCACTGTACCAAGTTTCATTGCTCTCTAAGTGTGTCCAGGGTCCATAGGGGTCATAAATATGGGGGCGCTATTGAAGCATTCTCATACTGTCTGAAATATTGGGGGGTTTTGCATTAAAAAAAATTGCAAAATATGTAATCTCAGATGTTATAAGAAATTCTTCATGTTTACTTTAGAAGAATCATTTGAATTCAGTTACACTACACAATAATAGAGTGGTCAGTGAGTCTATTGTGCTTTCGTCCATGTCGGCTGGTTGTATTCCAAACTACAAAAAAGTAACACTTCTAATGTCCTCCAGGAATTATCCTCATCCCTTTTGTTAACTGTATCATGGAGTACTACTACATTAACTTGAGCAAGAGTTGGTCAAATGCTCGACAGTACAGCAGAGAGCACTACAACGACCTGGCCACAGTAGAAAATGCAGACGACTTGAAAAGGATAAAGATACCAAGTGGTAGAGCCTGGATTGGACTGTTTGATGATCCTGCTTCTTGGAAGGGAGTTTTTGGTAACATTGATGTGACCTCATGGAAATGGTCTGCCACTGGGGGCACTACCCTGGGAGGTTCACAATTCTGGAATAGCAACGAACCGAACAAGTATGGTGGACATGAGAGCTGTGTCATGGTGCAAAACAATGTGTGGAAGGACAACAACTGCGAAAAAGTTATATATTTTGTTTGCTACACAGGTAAGATTTTAAACTGAAGGAACATTAAGCTATGTTTAACTGACAGTTGACTGTGTCAAGATGTGGCAATGAGGGCCACCGCTTTCATACATATAACTCACTATGTTTAAAAACATCAAAAATTTTGCGCAGCTGTGGTAATAAATAGGCTTTATTTGGAAATATCCATCAACTCTAGATACATTAATATGACTTTTTCAGAGGATATCTCTGATGTTCTACTTCAAAAAGGTCAAACTAAAATATCACAAGGCTCTGATCTGGCCACTTTTCTTTTCAGTTCAGTCAGGCTTGAAACAATATTTCTTCAACTACACATCGATGAACTGGGCTGCAGCTAAGGACTATTGCCGACAGCACTATTATGACCTGGCCATGATCGAAACTTCAGAAGAATACCAGGCGGTTCTTCAGTTGATAGAAGGTCAATCAGTGTGGATTGGTTTGTACTGAGTGCCATGGAGATGGTCTGATCAAAGCCCCAGTACATTCAGAAACTGGGATAAGGGACAACTGGATAACGCCGGAGAGGTAAAAATAAAGTATTATGAAGTGTGCTGATATCAAAGGTTCTATATGTAGAATGTTCATATATTTAGTGTTCTGCCTCATGTTGAACCCCATTAGAGGAACTACAGTCAGTCAGTTTACAGAGTATTTGACAAAATTCAAAATTATTATATTAGATATTAGTTCCAGAGTTGGGCTGTTACATTTATTATTGTATGGGCACTGAGGGGATCACACTGGGACCTGTGGATATAGCTGCGTTTCTTTTCTATATCAGTGCTACTGCTAGTATTTTTGAAGCAGAAAGCGCCGCAATGTTCCCGGTGCCAGACTCCATACTCATGGCCCGGCCACGAGTCTCACCACAGACCGAGGCTCCGTATCAAAGACCTTGACTGCCATGCCTACTGCCCATGGCACCTTAATCAGACTTTTCTAAGGGTTTTTATATTGTAAGAGGCCCCGCCCCCAAACCACGGCAGATGGGAAGGGTCTATTTAACTTTTTTGATTTGTGAAGAATGTTTTTTGTAAAAAAAAAAAAATTCCCTAAAACTACATTCTTCTTTCTGTCTATGTGATTTTTTATGTTCAGCAGAATGAATGGCTCAATAAAGTACTTCAGAGCATTAATTAGTTAATTAATTAAATGTCATTAATCGTAGAAGTACCAAATTCAATCCAGTTCTGTGTCTTCATGATATGTACCTGTGTGCAAAAGTTGAAGATCTGACAAAGACTTAATATAATTAATTACTTAATTAATATTCATCGTAGAAGTACCAAAATCAACCTGTGTGCAAAAGTTTTTGAGTTATGTTCACATGTAGGATCTGTGGATGTGGACCAACGTGATTCATAATACCGTTGTTTCGTCGATATAATTACTTTATTAACTCCCAAAAATGTAATTTCTTAAACATGCTTGAATTCAAAGACTATCTTTTACAAGTATAACTAAACAGAAGAAGCATTACAACATGTCTTTGGATTAAATGCAATAGAATTGTGTTTAAAATACTATGTGTTTACATACACAGACATCAAACTTTATTTAAAAGTATGATGTTACGAAGTGTGTAGTATTTTTTAAGTATACTTTGGGTTAATACAAATAAATGAAAGTATTTGAAGTATTAGTGCATTTTTTTAAAACACACACTACTCACTTTTAAAAAAGATACACATTTTAACAAACTAAAATTATGTTCAAATACAAATAAATTTAAATTTGTACTCCAGGGCTGGTATGACCTGCCGTGTTCAACTGTATTATCGTTTGTCTGTCAGCAAGGTAACAACTACAACTGTTTTTACATTCATACCAGACATGTCCAATGTGTGGTCCAGGGGCATGTCATTGCACTTGGCAAGGTTTATTTTTCGGCCCTCAGCTTTAAAAATCAAATTGATAGCTTTTGTCCTTTAAGTAGAGGTTAAGTAGCTCTTTAGCTTTTGGAAACATATATTATAAAGCTTTTAAACCATTTTTTTCCACAAATCTTTATTTATTGTGTATGTGTGGAGCAATAGAGAGAGAGATAGAGATCAGCCATTATTTTTGAATTGTCATTCAACAGAATTATTATTTTTTAAACCTAATGAAACAGGCCTGGACAAAAATGATGGTACAGCTATAACAGATTGAAAATCATTTGACCAGGGGGACATGTTTAACTCAGGTGTGTCCTTTAATTGGCATCACAGGTGTCTTCAGACTCATAACCAGTCAGTCAGCCTATTTAAACGGTGACAAATATTCACTGTGCTGTTTGGTGACACTGAACACTGACACTGGACCACAGAAAATGAAGAAGATAGAGTTGTCTCAGGAGATCAGAAAGAAAATGACAGACAAGCATGTTAAAGGTAAAGGCTATAAGACCATCTCCAAGCAGCTTGATGTTCCGGTGACAACAGTGGCACATATTATTCAGAGGTTTAAGAAAACTGGAGCTTTTTGGTAAGGTACATCAACTCTATGTTCATAGACACAAAAATGAAGCATACCAAGAAAAGAACACTGTCACTACTGTGAAATGTGGAGGAGGCTCCATTATGTTCTAGGGCTGTTTTGCTGCATTTGACATAGGGTGTCTTCAATCTGTGCAAGGTACAATGAAATCTCAAGCCTATCAAGGCATTCTGGAGAGAAATGTGCTGCGTAGTGTCAGAAAGCTTGGTCTCAGTCGCAGGTCATGGGTCTTCCAACAGGACAACGACCCAAAACACACAGCCAAAAACACCCAAGAATAGCTGAGAGCAAAACCTTGGACTATTCTGAAGTGACCTTCTATGAGCCCAGATCTAAATCCCATTGAACATCTGTGGAAGGACTTGAAACCTCAAACCTGAGACAACTGGAGCAGTTTGCTCACAAGGAGTGGGTCAAAATCCCCGTTGACAGGTGCAGAAGTCTCATTGATGGGTGCAGAAGTCTCATTGATGGGTGCAGAAATCGTTTGATTACAGTGATTGCCTCAAAAGATTGTGCAACAAAATATTAGGTTATGGATACCATCATTTTAGTCCAGGCCTGTTTCTTTATTTTGTTTTTTTTAATAATTCTGTTGAATGACAATTTAAAAGTAATATATATATATATATATATATTTTTACTTTTGTCATTTTCAAGGGATTTCAGTGACCATTGTGGTCAAAGGTTGGTGGGGAGGGAGACTTCTTGCACAACAATATCATAGTCTCTCTTATAAAGTAAGAAAAGCTACAAAATATGTATATACTTTTGGTATGTAAGGGTCACTGTACTAATACCTGAAGCACCAGTAGTTTGGTACACAGTGAAGAACTATGTACTGAATAAGAATTTTGTCCCATAGGTCATCACTAATAACATGGGTCAAGCCCTGCTCCCATACTGATTTAAGATCCAGCAATGACGAAGCGTGGAGATGATAAATCCTCTCATTCATGCGTGAGATATGACCCTTTGATGGGGATGGAGGCAAACTATTGTTCCATTTGTAACATTCAGTTAAAAGAATATAACATAACACCTGTTTTAGAGCCTGTTTAGACGACATGAAAACGGAGCAAAGCGGCTCTGGGTGTGGCTTCTGATTGTGGCTTCTGATTGTGTTTTCTGTTTTCGCAAAACGGATCGATTTTAAAAAAATGCTGGGGAGGTAGTATGGTCTCACAGCGGGGTGACGTTTTCAGGTGGCCCACTCTCCTGTAGACTGCCCAAAACACGATGATGTCACAGCCCCATTCTGAACAGCTATTGGCTAAATGCGTCTAGGTCTCGGGTGACCGGTAAACGCAAACTACGTTATTTTTATGCTTCATACAATCACATTTTGACAACTGCCAGATATATAAGTATAAATACTGCTCCACTGGATTTGAGCAGCACCGCTCCAGAAATCCATAAGATGTAAAAGTTGAACACAGGAAGTGACCGGACCGAAATCTGACTTCTTCTAGTTTGTGTTGTGCTATGTCTAGTGCTAGAGCTGTGCACAGCACCATTTGTTGGACAAACCGGGGTATTACATATTTTTAAGCATTCAGGTGTTTCTTTTTCACACTTCAGTGTATCTGTATAAACAAGAATCAGATACAGCTTTTTTTAGTTAATTTTTAGACCTATTTTAATTCTGATTTAGTCTCTATTTAGATTTTTGTTTTATTCCCACCTATCCTTCTCTACAGTTGTTAACTCATCCTCAACAATGAAGATAAAACTCCAAACAGATGTGGACCTCACTGATCCTGCCATTAAAAATGTGCTTCTTAAACTGGTAAGTTCACTGTGAAAACTTTCTGGCGAAATTATAACAGTATGACACTATATAACTTTATTCTTTGTTAAAGCTTGAAGAGAGTGTTGAAACTGATTTTCTGCTGAAATGGAGCAAGTTTGAGCACAAGGGAAGAAACTGTTTAACCACTCACACACTTCCACTGTGCAGGAGCGCTTTGATTGGTCGATACATCCATTATTTATCCAGAACTAGACACTATCAGAAATAATGTGAGGGAGCTGATGTTTTATTTCAAAATTCACAACTTAAACACAACTTTATTACTATTATATTAAAGAATTAAAAGCCAACTCCAGATCTCTGCTATTTTATTCCTGGTTTATGTGAGACTGTGATAGAGGGTTGTGAAGGAGAGGAATTAGGAAAAAGGAGTGTATCATTTATAGTTAGATTTCTTTTTAGACACATCAATTTTACAGTCACAAAATCAGGAAGTGCAGCTTTAAGTTCAGTTTTTGCCATTTTATGCTCTTTCCTTCTCATTCATTTTCTATGGAATGGGACCAACACTTTGAGGTCATACATAACACTAGAGCCCTAGGCCTATTTTGAAGACCATTCCTCAAAAAATGCATACACATAAATGACTATATTTATATATCTAAATAAATCAGTTTTTGCCACTTTGTTATTAGTTAGCTTCTATCTCTGTGGTGCTTTGGTGTGGAGTGCTGTGAAATAATAAGTAATACTACAATTGAGCCAGAAATGTTTACAAAGCTGAGTTTTTAGGTGTTTGCCTTTTTTAATTAATGAATTTAGGTGTCAGTTGAGTTATGTTTGGAGCTTGGTCTTGAGGTGCAGCATAATATAATATTCTGTGGTTAGTGTATTACTGTTAAATTAAAGGATTCAAAACAACTGAAGGCACTTACGTATACAAACAAGTGTACACAATGTTTACATTACATTCAGTTACTTGCTAATTTAGTTTTAAAGTCTTGAGTACGGGAGTAAAACGGGCTACTCTACTTACCTTTGTTAAATTGTCATATCAAATATGTGTTGTGATTTGAGGCTATAAAAAAAATCAAAAAATCAAATCAAATCTGTGGTGTCCAGATAAATTATGTAATTCATTTTTCAGTGGTGTGCAAATGTTTTTGTTATATTTTGTTTTTTAGTGTCTATTTTCTGGTGTAATAGAAAATGCAAAGTGAGCGACATTTATAAAAAAATATATTTTACAGTATTCTAACATTGTCATCAGTCCAATGCATCGGCTTCTATCTCCACTTGTTTAGCTCCACAAACCTTGTCTCAACATCACTGAGTCAGTCTGGGATTTTCATGAAGAGACAGAAAGATGTGAGCAGTCTACAACCACTGATTGAATGGATGGAAGAATTTTGTAAACTAATGAATATAAACTAAAAGTTACTTTATGAAGACATTTACCAGCATGTTAGCACATTTTGATTTTGAATAAACTCGATTTTATGCAATGGCATAGGCATTAATTCATCTAATTAAATATTTCAAAACATTCACCCAAACTAAATATTAGTCATATTTCAAACCTTGAAATAGTTTTCTAAACAAACTTTTAAATTGGCTCAATTCCGCTATGGAGTTCCACTCGTAAATGCAGAAGTGGCATTAAGGGAGAGAGTGTTTAGTGGTAGATAAAGCAACATTGGACAAAATAACTGAATCAATAACAAAGTAAAGTAGAGTTATTTGAATTTTTTGACAAGCCGCTCCTTTCCAGCCTTGCACAGCCGTCAGTGAGGTAGCAGGAAGTGAACACTGGGGTAAAAATGGAACTTTGCGTTTTAGGGCTTTGTCAAAGTGTGGACTTAAAACCATTAAGTCAGGATCAGCCCCGCAGTGTCCCGAGCCCAGGGACCCGCTGACCCCGGTTAATCCATTAGTCCCTTTGCAGCTGTGTTTCTGCCATCAAAGTCACAATAAGACATTTCTAACTCGATAAAATATCAACTAATGCATTATTTTTGGTTCATTTTGAAACACACACATTTTTTGTCCATTTCCAAATGTAAAAATCTAAATATTTTAGTAATCCAAGACTACGATTTCGATTCTAATCTGAATTTTTGGTTTTACACAAAACACTACTGCAATCAGTGTCTTCATAAAAAACCTTTTTCACTACAAATTCAATGTACATCCAATCATCATAATATTTAATACTAATTTTTCTTTTTTATTAATATGAACACTGGCATTGTCACAGTAAAAATGACGGTGGAGAGAAGAGCATAAATGAATCACGATTCAATGATTTTCCCAGATTAACAGATCGTCATAACTTCATATGACTGATTAGGTCACCCACCCATATGTCAGAGTGTATGTTGTCTTCCATGTCTTTGTATCAGCCCTGCGACCAATGTTGGGAAGAATACTTTCAAATGTATTTAGTTACAAATACTAAATACATGCACTAAAAATGTATTGTGTAACATATTCTGTTATTGCTCAATCAGAGTAACTAACTAAATGAGTTGCTGTATATTTTGGCGCTAGTGTATGGGCATAGACTTAAATGGTTGTATGTTTATTGCACAGCCTGTTTTTGGCAGTATTCAAAAGAGTAAGAGGCATTCTTTTTTCTTCTAACGTTGGGAAATATGAAGCCTAATTTGAATCAACAAGTACTATGATGTATTCCATTGATTTCAGTAAAGTAACTGAACACAGTTGCTCATTATTTTTCTAAATACATGTATTCTGGTACATGAGTTTCACTACTTCTCAACACTGCCTGCAACTAACTAACCCCCCTTATTTTTCACGCCTCTCCAGCTAACTTATTGATGTTGAACATAATGAACACAAATAGGCCTTCACAAATGCAGCTGTTATTTTGGGCTCTTAGGCTGAATTGATCACCGCTGGCTTCTCTCAAACTGTGAGTAAGTCAGACTCCCTTTGGGCATTTTCCCAATCTGATTTAACAAAGACGCCAATTAATCCCACTGCGACGGACCGTAATGGGCTCAGTCAGTGAAGAGCGGCTAAGTGAGCGATCGATCCTCGCCAAAAACAGGAACAAAGCACTCACTATGCTGTTTAAGTGATCAAAAAACAAGCTATTTCGACATGTGCAGAGTTGGAGCCAGAGGTGGGTCATAATGAGTCCAAATTACTCAGTTGCATTTACTTGAGTAACTTGTTAAATAAATGGAGCTTTTAAGTGTGAATGTTTAACTGCACTACACTTTTTTACTTTTACTTGAGGACTAGTTATTTTGAAGAAAGAGTACGTTTACTTTTTGTTATCTAGATAGATTTGAAAATTGTGTTTATATAGTTATAATTTTATATATTCTTAACACACACACACACGTTAAGAGATGCAGCGATCTGGATGTTCAGTCCCAATACCGACCCCTATATCTGGGCTTTGTGGATCGATGGATACCCGATATCCACCGATACTAATGCAAAAACTAAAGGCATGGACATTACTTTCCTAACTTTGTATCATCAGAAATATTAAACCTATAATATAAAACCAGGTGACCCTCAAAATGTCTAACTTTTAATCTGACACATTATTTATTCGACCATATTTAGGATAAAGTATAATAATATCTCCAGTATCAGCCTCATTCATTGATACACCTCTGATGATGAGCCGGTATCGGTGCATTCCTAATGTATGTATTGCTAAGTTTCAGTTACATGTTTTCAATTACTTTAGAATTAAAAAAAAAGAAATACACATTTTTGTCTGACGTTCAAACAGTTTCAGAGAATAACGCGGTCCACAGAAAAAACACAAAGAATATAGACTTTCTATATAGACTCTAGACCAACGTTTTCGTCTCGCGAGCTACTTTTGAAATGACCAAGGTCTGGGGATATATATTCTATTTATTATATAAATTATATAATAATTTTTACAGAATAAAAAATGGGAAGATGGAAAATAACCTATTTTATAAGTCTTAATGTATTAAACTAAAACAAACCAATTTATTGAGAGGATACATTTTGATAAATGTAGACCTAATCTACACAATGATTTGTCAGTTATAAGCTCTTTATTACATTCAGTATCTAAAACAGATGAGTATTATGGCTTAGATAAAAAAGAAACAAACATCACTGGGTGTTATCTTCAATATACATGTATATAATATATTATACCAATAATATAGTCAAATTGAGTGACAGGAGCTCCATGGTAACGCTCAAGGGGAGGGGTATGTGAGGCTCTGATAGTCAGCTTTTCTTTGGTTCAACAACAAACTACTGTGAACTACTTTCTGACCTGTCTCCTCCTTGACATTAGCCCCCAAGAGGGCAGTCTTTCTCCCTCGTTCCTCTCTCGTGTGTGTCTGTGTGTGCGTGCAAGCTAATGATTCGCTGAAGGGAAAGTGGAAGAAAGTGTTTTCTGTTGAATGAGCTTGTGTATTTTACTCACGCTTCCTGTGTGCAATAAAGACTGTCAGACAGGACGTTTTGTACTGCATTCAAAAAAATTATAAACTTTATTTTTGAAAGGCTGATCTACCCGCACTGGCTTCACGATCATAAAGCTACTGTTCAACACAAAAACACCAGGTATGCATCAGTTTGGCATTCTTGGAGCTCTTTCTGTTAAAGCCTGTTTAAAGCAATTTGTGGTTTTGGCGAGACCTGTGACTTGACCCAAGACTTCCAAGGACATTCATCTAATCAAGGAAGCTTCATTCACCCCACAATAAGTCATTTAGGATCACACAGACTGAAGTTTTGTTAAAAGTAAAAAGTTGCATAGTTCCCCTTTAATTACTTTGATTAGTAATTTTTATGTCTACGCTACTACTTCTAGTACTTCAAGTAACAATACTCATTCTGGAGTAAAACTATGGTTTGTTTTCTTATTCTTTTGAGCTATAACTGTCAAATTTCTTTAGTACAATGAATTCAGTGTCTTGTAATTTAATTTAATGTAGTATTTAACAAATCAGAATCAGCATGAGGTCCTTTTGTGTTGATCAGTTTATTCACAAACAGACAGGCACTTTTAAAATATATGTTGTTTGTCTTTGCGACGCCAGAGAAATCCACAAACTCACAGTAACCCGGGCAAATAAATGAGGAGTTTTGGCCGGCAGACAGATCTGTGGAAGTAATTTCCCGCCCCATCTGCTCTTCATCCCAAAGTTTTCTGACTATTCATTTTTGGTTGTTTTGTGGTTTAGATACAGCCATAAAAATGTATGACACAGACGTATGTAAACGCTCATGTACTCCATTGTTATCCACAAATCACTCACAAATGCTACTTCTCTGAACAGATGATTCCTCTCACATTGTAGTGGCCTAATATGGTCTTGGTCATATGACTGTTCTAGATCAGTGGTTCTCAAATGTTTCACACCATGTCTCTGAATCGATGTCCCAAGTCCCTTTTATTACACTAAAATGAGCCCAAATCAACCCAGGACTCAGGAAATTAAAATGCGGTGTCTCATTAAATGCAGTTGAAATAGCAGTTATCTCCATTTAACAAATATCTTCTGTTATACCATTTTATTTTCCAGACTATGGAGAGTCTCTTCTATTGACTGGAAACACTACTAAACCAGGGCTTAACCAGGTCTAAACAGGTCTAAACACACTGAACCAGATTTAAAATCAGTCTGAACTTGAACTGCAAAAGACTCCACTAAAGAGAGCTAGCATACCATCTGTACCATAGCTTGAAGACGACTGTTCTAATTCTTAGACCTCTTCTGAATGACCACAAAACCTGGCATACAACGTTGAATTCCTTGTGTTTTGCCATATCACATTTGTAGGAGAGGATTCTTCCCTTCTTCCATGGAACAGCTAGGCCTTTACCAGTCACTCTTTTCACCTGTTGTTCTCTCTCTTTCACCTGTTGTTCTCTCATTCTCTCTCGCTCTCTCTCTAATTGGAATCTCAGTCTCATTTGTCTTCACTGCCGTGCTGTGAGCCCAGGACCCTCTCCAGGTGCTTGGCCCTGATGGAGGGCAGCTCCTTGTACATCTCAAAGCCACATTCTAAGTGCTGCTGGGGTAGACTGAACAGGAGCAGGTGTTTCTTCAAAACCTGGAGGAAAAGAGAAGTTTATTATATCTCAGTCAGTCTGAGTGAAGTCTACATATCTACATGCCCCCCCTGTAATTCCTCATATCAATTGTGAAACTGTTCATTCTCATGTGATGTTGAGATGCAGTGTTATGGTTACCATTTATTGAATAATCTTACACCATTCTGAGAGCAGCCTGGTCTAAAACAATTGAAATTCTGGTGACTGACTGAATGTGAATAGTTAAGTACAGAGTGGTACCTCATCGGTCAGGTAGTAGATTTTCCGGAGCATGCTGGTGCGAGCGGCCTCCACTTCCTGCAACACACACACACACACACATTGCTATCAGTATCACTCTCCACCTGTACACACTGCTGAGGCCAAACAATGCTGGAAGCCTAGCTGCTGTTAGCGTGTTTTGGATGGCACAAAACTTCAGCTCAATAGTTCTAAATCGAAATTCAAAATTATTCTAATCAACCCCCTTCAGTCCTCCGCCACCACCCATAACAGTCGTGGTCCACTTTCCTCCAACATCACCCCTGCCTCCAGAAACTTCCATTTCCAGATCAAGAAAGTCACCCAGTTCTGCTTCTTCCAGCTCCACACCATCAGTCAAATCAAACCCCTGCTATTTTTGCACTTTTCTGTTTGTCTGCCTAGTTGTATTTGCTTTTATTGTTTTGCTGATGTTTAGCACATTGTAAACCCTTATTGTGGGATATAAGTATTATTAATATTACTGTTCCTGCTCCATGAACCAGTGAATAAGTACATATGTTATGACATGTATTTATTACTTTTAGATAAAGACAATAAATCATTTTAATAATTTAATACATTGAATAATGTATGAATAGGAGTACATAATGAGGTCGTTTAATGGAGAGTTATAACCTCATATCTCCACACATAGTACATTCAGTTGGCTCATCTTTGACACACAAAAGAATATATGAATTCCTGTTAAATCTGGTTGCTTTTCTCCAATGCAAGTGCATATTCAGAGCAGCTGTGTGCCTCTCTCCTCTACATGTGGCAGAGGGCCCCAGGTTCACTAAGCTAGAGTCAAGAGCAATCAAGAAAAACAACAGTGCACAGCCTTTTGGTGAGATTCTTTCTGTTTATAATGTTTAATTAAAAGTGAAAATGATTCAAAAGGAGTGCCACTATGCCCACAGATTGATGCCTGAGAGTTTTTGCATTTATGGAAGCTTTTAGAATTGAAAAGTCACTTGCCAATATAACTGTACCATTAGTGTAACTATTAGCACCCAAAAAGCACCGTTAGCATTAGTATCTCTGAATATAACAAAAATCCATTAAGAATGACTTTAGTATAATTATTTTCTCCTCTTCATACACTTTGGAAACAGAATTTCTTTTGCAGATATGTGCTTCAGTTTTCCTTCTAAGTCATTGTACCACAAGTTAGCACCAGAGACAGACAGACCAACAGAGCACTTCCTTATGAATACTTCCTGATTTACGCAGCAGGCCAAACCTCATTAATTAATAAAATATACCAAATAAACCAATCGCTAATTGTTAGGTCCCACAGAGTCCCAGAATTATGATTACATATTAATTTTTCACTGTACCTAATTAATAACCCTCTAATGCACAGTAAAAGTTATTTTGACTAATATTTTTCCATTACTTATTTTTATATTTTAAACTTCTATTAAGTGCATCAGTTCGGTGATAAACCTTTGTATCCAATACCTGAGCTGCTGCATTCTGGGAGAACATGAAGGAGTTGACGTGACAGAGGGCCACCACGTACAGGACGGGACACCAGGCCTGTCTCAGAGCTCCAGTGAGCAGGCAGCGGAAGTACAGACGCAGCAGGGGCAGGCTGTCCTCAGGGGGGGAGGTGAACTGCTCCAGGGGGACAGACAGCTACAAATGAAAGGGAGAATAAATAAACTTGATGTACAGTGAAGTGGCGCAGTACAGCTGGGTAAGGTGCACTGTAGTGTAAATGTCAGAGGAGCTATAAGAGGTCCTATATACACACTGTACCACCAAGGACTTTCTCAACTAGGCCTGTGCTGTCGTCCCCGATAGCAAGGTGTATATCGACGAAAACGGCCCCATACGTCTGCCCCGTACGTCTGCCCCATACGTCGCCCCGTACGTCGCCCCGTACGTCTGCCCCGTACGTCTGCTACAACTGTTACCAACAGGCCTCTTAATCACTTTTTTGATTTGTCTGGATGTTTGTGAAGAATGTTTTTGCCAAATTTCGAAAATTCCCTAAAGCTGCATTCTTCTTTCAGTCTATAGGTGGCGCTATAGAGGTAACTGCCATCATATTGGTCAGATGTGTTCAGGGCCGGGGGGTCATTTGGTATTTCAGGTTAGAG
>JAVQKC010192855.1:0-10897 GCA_036025475.1 Philypnodon macrostomus | reverse complement strand
ATATATATATATATATATATAAAAAATAAAACGCCAGCGTACCCGGAGAGAACTCTCACTAACACAGGGGACATGCAGACTCAAACCCACAACCCGTTTGCACAGAGGAAAAAATTAACCCCTCTTCTCTTAAAGCACTATGTATGGTAAGAAAAAAGCATTAAAACTGACCATCATTGTCAGACTTGTCTGAGATGTCACTCAGTTTCCACAAACACTTGCTCTGTTCAGAATTCCTTCATAGAAAACAAAACAAAACACAAATAACCATTACGCTCCTTTCAGGAAAGACTTATCAGGTCTAAATCAGTGCTGCTGCTCACCAGATGGCGTTGGGGAGAGACTGCATGTCTGTGACCCCCCCATCCACAGGCACTAGTATCTGGATGTTGGTCAGGGGGCCGGGGGAGGCCATAGAGTCCGGGTTATAACGATAGTCCAGCCTTAGATCTGTGGTACTCGGTGAGCACTTCCAGTACACAGCCATGTTCAGAGGCGTGGAGTGGATCCCATCAGTAAGCACCTGAATGAACAAAGAAACATGTTTAATATCAACATGTACTTCATATAAAAAAAAAAAACAGTCCTTAAAGCTATAGTCTGGAAATTAATGTTTAAAATGTAAAAAAAAGATTGGCAGTAATCAAGTTTTATTTTATTCCCTCCCCTGGCCTCTACAGCTACATCAAACCACCGCCTGTTGGCTACCAGACCACTAAAGAACTCAACTACTACTGGTCAAAGTGGTAACCCACAAACTCTGATTTTATGTTGCTGTCAAGGCCAGAGGAAAGACTAAAGGAAAAAAACAGACAGATTACCTACTTCACATGATAGAACTGGGTCAGAGAGTCAATTGTAAGCTTTTTTCAACATTCACTGTTTTAGAAAACCCAGATTTAACCTGTACTGACCTGGTATTTGAGGATGTCGACGTTAAAGTAAGAAGCTGAGGGGTTTTGCTCTGAGACTTTTCTGAGGTAGGACATCAGTGCCTGCATGTTGAAACAATAGTCCTTACAATCAGAGTCGCTTTGGGAAGGATCACTAGAGAAAAAGAAAACTATCAATTAGAAAGACTTAATAATTAGTAAACATCTTTGTGAGTGATTGTCATTTAACATAAATATTACTGTAGCGTAGCCTGTAACATATTCTTGGAGGGGACAGATGAAAAATTAAAAATCCACTTCACTCTTACAGCACAGTAGTAGCAAAGAGCTTCACCACAAAAAAACACTCTTCAAAACCCCTCCCAGTGTCTCACGCATAAAGCACACACTGCCTTATATGTTCACAAACTAAGAAGGATGAGAATAAGCGGAAATCCCAAAGGTGGTCTCAAATCTAATTTATTCTCAGGTCATTTTTGTTATGCTGTACGTTTGACAAAGTGAATTATTATTAATAACGAAAAGAATTCAGGTAATGCAGCTTTAACAAAGAAGTGTTTTAGCTCCTGAGAAGAGCTATATGTTTTTATAAGATGGCAGAAAGCTCTAAAGAGTTGAGATTAAGGTCCCTTCAAAGATGTGTGGTTCAATGATGTGTTGAACAACAGAGGTGTTGCAGTAGGATATATTGTTCAGAGGAGGCATGGCCTGTTGAGAGCCTGTCGTTAGCGTTTAGTGGAACATACTTGGCTGACAGTTTAATGATAGGTTTATGTCAGATTACTAATTGAATTTCCTCCCACTGACGCAGTCTCACATCATCAGGGCAGCATCTCTCTTTCACTTGACCACTACATTAACAAGTATTCAGGCTTACTAACAGGGCTTGACTTAGCACTCGATAATGCCAAATGCTGGTAGATTTTCATATTGCCTAATCAAATATTCACCCCAACTATCCAACTGGCCTGTTGGGTTTTATACATACATGTTATTTATATACCTTAGCAAAAGTTTCTCTTGCAATGAGTAAAAATGTGAGAAATATTTTTCTTGAAATGTCAAAATAAATGCCTAGTGAAAATAGGGTCATGTTTATATAAAGCACAAAGTGCTGTACACAATGTAAAGTCCACATATTTAATATTAAGAATAAATAACTATGGGTAAAGAGGTTTCCTACAATAAGAAATTGTTTGTTTGTTTTTAAATCAATTTCTTCTCTTAGGAAACCTCTAAATAAAACTGTCTAGTAACCTTTGCCACAGTAGCTCACCTGTAAAGCAGCTGCTGGTTTGGGAGGATCTGCTCCAGTCGACTGGTGTTCTTCAGTTTGAAGGTGAGGGCGGCTGGAGACGGGTTTGAAGTAAACACTTTGATAATGCCCATAGGGAATGACAGAGTCATGTCTCCAGTGATCTTTACAATACACCTACAGACGACAACAGCAGAATCTTAGACAAACATGTCTTAAAGCATTTGAAATATGTATCTATATATTTGTACAATCTTTTAAATAGTATAAATACGCATTTTGTTCCAAATTTTGTTTCATGGATGAACATAAAATAAGGTACCTCTTTTATTTGCCCCTTGGATGAGGGACACAACATCTTCAAAACAACAAAATACTGAATTTACAAAAATATTCCCATTAAAAGTATCTATTTACTTGAGTAATCCAAAAATCAAAAGTTAATATTAGTTCTGCTTGTTCAGCCTTAGCTGGGCTGGTATGTCATAGCAGAGCTCAGTGTCCCACTGCTGCATTGCTTCTGAAATGTTCCATTTGCTAATCCCTGCAAAAATAAGCCTTTTTCACAGCAGCAATTTAACGGCAGTTAACCAATAAAAGGCTGTATGTTTTCCCTGCCCTACACTATAATCTGCCCCGAGTACGTTATCCACTCTGAAAGAATGGTGTCAGACTATTGAAAACACACGCAGGGTTAAGCTGGATGTGCAACATTTGTAAGAAAAAGTCTAAGCAGTATGTGTAGTGTACGTGAGCCAGATGTGATGGCTGTGTTGGAGTCAAGTTTAAAAATGGAGAAATCTTTAATGCTTAAATTTTCACGTCAAAGGTTTCAGCAGCAGGAGGTCATGTGAGACTCACTTAGAGGGATCAGCTCCTTTGAAGTAAGCATTAACCGTCTCAGTGAAGGCAACGGCAACGGGCAAAGCATCTTGGGATGCCAGGGTCACAGGGCTGGGACCACGTGATGTTCCTGAAAATAAGAGTATAGTTTCAAATATGGATACTTGTACTGTCAATAAAAGTTTAGACATGACACCAGAGAGATACAAATTTATATATACAAGCATGATTATGCACAGATTTTTGCAGTTTATTAGTACATTCAGTTTTGATGGTTAACTTTTACAGTTTCACAGCATTTTGGCTTAATCACATTGTTATATTTTTACCATATCACCAACCTATACGTGAGATAATGCTAAATTCTGTGATTTAGAACAGGGGCAAATATAATAAAAAATGTCTCTTATTTCAGTTATCACACTTAAAGTCTTTGGAGAGGAAGAGAGGGCAGTGTCAGCTCTGCTTACAAGGCAAATAGGAATACACAATATATACAACATTATCTTTTATACTATGGAGAAGTGAAGAAATTAAATGGTTGATTATTGAAATAAATGACCATTATTTAGACTATATAAGAATATAGTTTAGAGAGCTAGCGGAGAGTCTGGAACTCACCAACAGTAGGGGTGTTCCCAGCACTGAAAGAGGTGTTTGAGGACAGGGAGGATGAGCTCTCAGCACGGGCCAGCGGTGCAGCAGGAGGGGGACTGGCATTGGTCTTAGGGGGGCTGAACGGTCGTACCTGACAATACCAAAGGATTAGCAATTACATAGAGCTTGACATTAGTAGTAGCCAACCAGCCAAATATTTTTAGTTTAAGCATTTATGGAGCTGACAAATTGTGCCTTCATCGGTTGTAACATGACTTTCAAGTAGCAACTGTAATGCACTTTTTTATATGCATTTCCTTGTATACATAAAAACAGGCTTTATCACAACAATGCATATTGATTATTCCACTGTTGTCTATACCAACTTGAATAAATAACATTAAGCTTTTATTACATATCAACACATCAAATCACATGTTGGTTGATGACATGTTTACATACAATCTCATTAATGCCTGTGAGCTTTCCTGTGGGGAGCTTGGGTCTGGATGAAGGCCGTGGCGGGGGCATCAGTGCTCCAGCTGCTAGAGGGGTGGTGGGCCTGTTTGGTGCTGGCACTGCAGAAAAACATGAGAGGGATCAGCAAGGATACAAACAAATGCACACATGTTGAGACCAGGCTTGCAAAAAACATGCATTATACTGCATCAGTGGTTCTCAAACTGTGGTATGGGTATCTCTTTGAGTTCTTTCTACACAGGCGTCTCTGGGATTTGAATTTGACCAGGTTTTGTATTAAATTAGTCATGAGTTAGCCCTGGTTTAGTACCAATTCAGGCTTATTTTAGTCCATTAAACTGGCTCTCTGGCAGACACCTATTTTCTGAGGTGATACCTGGTGAGCATAGTTTGATAACCACTGCAGTACACTGTATCAGAGTGCTTAACAGACGTTCAATGGGCTATACATTCCAAATCAAACATTGTGACACAAAACATTACAACATACTGTATTCGGATGCAAAACAAGGGAAGTAAACACAAGTATGGAAACCCAAAAACAGGCAAAAATAATTCAAATTTACAAAAACGGGCAAAGATTTTACTTCATATCAAGCATTCCACATCAAACTTTATAACAGTCTTGCCTCTACTAGTTGCTATGTTTGATGAAATTGATGGTTTATCCGTATTATTGCAGAAGACATCCGAGAAACTGCTGTTATCTCGGCTGGCCACCTCTTTACCATAAGGTTCAGTCGATTCATCAGACAGGAAGCGGCTTGACCTGCCCAATTTGGACAAAGGAGGGCGCTGGGGGTCCTTCATCTGGGGCCGAAAACTGTCGTTGAAGGCTATCCACTGGCACTGGGACCAGCAAACCGTAGAGAAAGCATCTACGCTCTTTGGCGGGCTGTCAGCGGCTGGGCTTTTGATAGGGTCAGGGGTGTCTGTTGGCAGGGTGATGGGGGCACTTTGGGCTCGAGGCGGGGCAGGTTGGAGAGCTTGGGAGGGGTCTTCTGGTGGATACCATGGAGAATATGTGGACGAGGAGAAATCTTTGGATGGCTGGCGTCTTGCCAATTGAGGAGAGCACTTGTGCAGTAGCATAGTGTCAGCTGAGAGTGGTGATATTAAAATACAATAAATACTAGTTAGAAGGACCACTGTAATAATATACATGCTTTTAGTAACAGACAGCTCACTACGTTTACGTTTAGATGTTGTACAGCTTACAGGGACATGGGCAGAATTTTAGAAACACCTGTAAATGGCATGACAAAATCTGAAAAATTTTAGTCCTGGTTTAGTCCTAGTTTAGATTTGGTTTAAAGTTGGTTTAGTCCTGGTACAGTCCTAGTCTTAGCCTGGTTTAGACCTGATTTAGTCATATTTGTAAAGGCAGTTTAGTCCTAATGTAGTCCTGGTTTTATGATATCCTAGCTTAGATTTGGTTTTGCAGTGTGACTTTGTTCATTTTTTTCCAAGATGTATCTAAAATATTATTTTACTTCCAAAAACTGATTGCCCTTGGACTACATTCAGTGAAGGTATGGAGTTGTCTGACCTCTATAGTTTGTGTGGCAGTAAATATTGATATTATCTATAGGTTCCAGATGTCATAAAAATAAACACACAACAGGAGACTTCATATCAGTATTAGACAAGCACGGACATATGACAACTGTTAAATAAATTGACCTTCCAATTGGCTGACACTCTTATATTTTACCTGGTGCCCCTGGGAGGAAAACATCATCAGAGTCATTCACCAGAAAAGATGGAGCGTTTAGGAAGGAAAGAGAGGCAAGGTCTGACAAAAACAAGTACAAACGCTGAAATACAACACAAAGTATAAAGTAGGCCAAATAAAAAAACATGATAAAGGATGTAAATGAATGTATGCATGTATGCATGTATGCATGTAGAATGTCTAATATCATCAGAAGTGGGTTGTAACATTTACTTCAGTAACGTTTTAATACATTGCACTTCTAAAAGTAGTTTAAGGCACTTTTACAGGAATTTGCTCATTTTATTAATATTTAGTTTGCCTTCTGATAACAAAAACAAATTTAAAATACATCTAACATTTAACAAAATGACTCGTGTACTTGAGTAGTTGTTTTCATCCAGTAAGTAATTATTTAGGAGGAGTACTTTTTTAAAATAACAGTACTCATGAATGAACTAAATATTGTGCAGTCCTATTTCAAGCTGTTGAACACACCAAAGCCAGCCTAAGGATCATGTGTGCGGTTGAAGCTGGTGCCTATACACTGTACACAGGGATCTTAAACAGGCTGTAAGCCTGGGCCTAAGTCCAACCACTGTGGGGCACTCGATGCTCTTTTGACTTTTAAGCCGTGACCTCTGACAGTAACGAGACACTGTTTGACAACATACGTGCTGGTGGGTTTTATAGCTGATCCGCCGACCTTAACTAGGTGCCAATTAACTGTGGATTACGCTTAGCCCAGGCAATAGGTCAGCGCTAATGTCACGCTCTTTAAACACAGGTGTCATGCACAAGCCATCAACTCAACACAAAAAACAGCGTGTAAAGGAATCAGAGATACTGCTCAGAAACAAAATAACATTAAATTTTACATAATTCAAATTGTAAAAATTCTATAACTAGAAAAAGTTATTTTACATTAATTTGTTACTTAATGTTTGGGACAAAAAAAGAGGAAATGTGTCTCTTTTCCTAATTGTGTGTGTAATTTACATACGTTTGATTTTTATGTATTTACTAATTCAAACTATAAACTAATAAACAATTTTTAGTAAGTATAATACCAGAATTAAAAATCGATAATAATATTATTATTGTTATTCATATTTTTATCTGATTACATTGATACTAAAAACAAACCAGATGTGTTATGTCCAAACAATTACCCAGTACTTCCCCAAATACTTCATTACTTCTACTTGAGTATTATTATTTTGCAGTAACAATACTCTTGCATGCATTTTCTGACTCTCGGCTTTATTATTGTGGTTTATGGAGGGCAAATGTGAAGGAGGAGTGAAAAATGTATGATTGCTCTGGTTGGCATTGATTTGAATGAACAAAGAAAGGAAATACATTTCTTAGCAGATGACAGTGATAACAATGTAGGACCCAAAATATAAAAAGCTTTGCCTTGAAGAATATTATAACGTTTACCTGCTGTTGAGGATATAGATGAAGAGGAACCTGCTGCTATATTTGGACCAAATGGGTCCAGCGACAGGAGGTCATTGTTTGTCAGTCTATATAAAACAAATGAAAAGTCATAATAATAATAATGGGTGATTTTAGATATTCAGTTCATGAGGGACAAAAATAAGTACTTACTCATATGATGTTGGCACTTTGCCTTTTGCCAGTTCATCACCTAAAAAAAGAACAGAACATTTTAAGAGTCATGTCAGTATTAGTAAAAACACAAATGAAAAAGTAGAACCCAACCAAATTAAAAAATAGCATCATTAATGTTGGATTGTAAAGCTGTGTCTTAGGAACACTGCACCAGAAATATAAACTGATGTTCTAAACAGGGCCCCAAAAGAAATATTTGCAGTAAGATTAAAAGTATCAACAAAAACGAACCTCTTAATCTCACTCAAATAATTTTGATTTATTTTAATGTGGCAATAACACTTTACAAGAGGCGTAGATATGAACTTATTTGTGTTATTTGTGCCCCTTTTTAAAGTGTTACATGTGAAAGCATTGTCAAATATTCAAAAGTAAACATATAATGCAATTTTTGTGTAGTTTGCGTTGTGTCAGCCATGTTAGTAATGCCAACTAGCTCCAGCAAGCTCCATGATGGGTTTATACCAAAGAGAGTGTTCAGGAGTGTAGATTATTTGGAAAGGCAGGGAATAAACCAGTAACATACTCACCTCTGATGGTCCTAGAGTTTACTGTGCCTCCTGTGTGCCCTATGTGCGTGTAAAGTCAAGTATAGGGCTATCAATGACTGTCTGCAGAAATACTTGATAGTATTTAAGTAACTTTTTGAATAAATTGTACAATCCTAGCGTGTCAAAAGGCAAACATCTAATTGAGTAATTAACCCAATTTGTGCATGTTGAGAAATCTGCTTTAAGAAAACAAGTCTAGAAAAAAAACGATTTACTTATTGGGGATATGTTGGTTTTGGCGAGAAGTGTGGATTTTTAAAAACAACTTCAGCCAAGAAAAATGGAGTTGAGGAGTTGTACAGTCAAGCCGTTTCACAGTTATGCAGCATGACAGCAACAGACAAAGGTCAGAGACAGAAAAGACTTACTGGACTGGTTCCTCCGCATCTGCCCCTGAAACACAAACACATAATTAAGTTAATCACGGGACGTCTTCAACACGGACGTCTTTTTTTTAAACTTTTTTTAAAAAGAAAGTTTGTTTTTTACTATTTTCTGGTTTTATTATTGATTTTATAGATCTGTTTTTAGATTGTTTTTAGCTTAGTTTTTTGGGGGGTAGTTGCAATAATCAACTTGATAAATACTTAAGAGTCTGGATTTACTACTACTGTATAAATGTGTACATTATGAATTTAATGTATGGACTGATGAAGAAATCTTATTACGGTATTTTAGCTGTAGCTCAGCAATTAACCAGTACAAGTACCCTGTGTGGAGAATATGTATATTTGATTATTTATAATGAGAGGATTAATATTCTTAGTGGAAGAGAAAAAAATTCCAATTCAGGGTAAAACGATGTAAATGACTGCACTATTTTTGGGTTTATACATACAGGACATTTTAACCTTTGGCAAAACCATAAAACTACTGATCAAGGACAATAAAAAGCATCTACTAAGACCTTTCATTTTAACTTGGGGCATAAATCCCCCATATCACACAGTTTAACACACAAGATTTACTTTAGAAGACCACCAGCAGATTGGAAACTTCATTCCCCCATTCATTTCCCACAAGAATGTATTTTTGGGGTGGGGGGGTGTTGAAGGTTAAGAGTGATGTCGGGCTGTTGTCAAAAGAAACAGAAACAGAACGGGTTAAAGGGAGCACGGCGAAATCTTTTAAACCAGCGTAGAGCGAGGAGGCCAGAGTTTAGTCCCACAGGCGCTAAGCAGCAAATGGGTTCAATTACGACTCGGGGCTGGCCACACACACTCACCATGACTACTTCCATCTCTGTTTCAATAAAGAGACACTGCTGCGGAGGGGGAGGCAAAACAGGAGGAGTAAGACGTAAAAAAAAAGACACCAAAAATGAAGCTGGAAGGGTGGAGTCTGTCAAATAATTCACACCAGATGAAGCAGTGTTCAGCATTAGCTCAGATGTGCACTGTATCTCATAAGGGCGATTTTGAATGTTTATATGAAGTGGGGACAAACATTGAACAGATGGGGGCAAAGTTACAACTATTTTGGTCTTTTTCATCTGTCAAAATATTTTTATGTTAGGGGCAGGGTGATATAAAATATTTTCCTTATGATATGAATTTTCCATATACCTGAATAAGGATTTTTTGGGGTAATTTGGCTACTATATTTTATATTTAGTTTTAACAGCAAAACCCAGACTGGCATTATACAAAAATATTGTGATATTCATATTTAGTCATATCGTCCTAGCCATGCACTACAAGCTGGATTCTCGTGAGATGCTGCTCCTGATGCGAACCAATCATGTATCAGTATTGCCGTGAGTAGGCGGGCTTAGGTTTGCAGACAACAACAAGCCTTTTAGCAAAATCTATTAGCAGCATGGGGGCTCTGAAAAACATAACGTATGCTGCTATATTTTTACAAAGACATTAAAAATCACACACAAAAAAATATTATATTAATTTACTAATTTAGCAGTTCCTTGTTTACGTCAAATCAGTCGGAGTCCCGCTGTCTACGGGAGCAGTCCCAGATCGATGTGTAGAACTTTGAATAGCAGAGTGCTACACTTACACAAATATTGTCCAGACCTAAACACAATTAAAAGGGGGAAACTCTGAATTGTGTGCCTTAACAGACCCCCAACTCAAATCAAAGAAGGGCTTCTATCTATCCTTTTTCAATGCCTCACAATCCTAAAGACATCAAGAAAAACATTACATTTCTTGCACAAAGCTAACATTTTGAAATCCACTAGACCCCTCACCAAACTAGCCTCCACAATCCCCCCCAACAGCTCAGGGTTTGCACACAAGCAATAATACTTTAGTTTCAGTGATGTTTAATGGCACTGGCTTTTTTCGTTCAGCAATAATTATATATATATATATATATATATATATATATATATATATAAAAATCAGATTTAATTTGGGATAACCTCTAGGAAAGATGCTCTTACTACTGACAGAACTATTTTTCTGGGCTGGGGGTTGGTACAAAGTAGCCATCTAAAATTAAGTATAAAAAGTATAAAACATAAAATCTTTGTGAATTATGGGTTACAGAAAAAAATGTTTCCTGAAGCTATCTTTCCAACATAACATGTATCTGACTTTATACTGACTGAATGGCTGTTAACTATTTAGTACTGTCTAGTATTTTGACTATTTTTAACACATATATTTGTTTAAAGATAAATTCTATAAAATAAATTATTCATTTGAAGTAAATACTGTAACATATACAAGAAAAGTTTTCCTAATCCAATCTACAGCATTCAAACGTTTTCCATTGGGTTAGACGTGCTCCTGTTGCCCTCTAGTGTTACATTACAGCAGCAGCAGTATTCTGTGTGTGTATGGGTTTAGATCAGGGGTGTCAAACTCAGTTTGGCTCAGGGGCCGGATCCAGACTTTCTGTTCTCAGGTGGGCCGGATCAGTAAAAGAATGTTGTTTTTCAGTACTATGCTTTATCATTCAGTCT
>JAVQKC010192835.1:0-11869 GCA_036025475.1 Philypnodon macrostomus | reverse complement strand
ATCTGACGGACGAACACCGACGTGATTCCATAATATCATTGTTTCGCCGATATAATTACCCCCCGGCCCTGAACACATCTGACTAATATAATGGCAGTTACCTCTATAGCGCCCCCTATAGACTGAAAGAAGAATGTAGTTTTAGGGAATTTTACAAAATTTGCTTTTTTTGTGAATGGTAATTGAAAATATGGTGGAAACAGAGTATAAAACCTGTATAATAAATACTATGAAAGTGGTCAGAGATGGGAGTTTCTAACCTTAAAATCATTGATGCGTGTTTTGACATGAGCAGGTGTGTATTCTCACTACGTTCTCCAGTCGTCCTCGTCTCTCTCTCTCCTCCTGAAGCCTGTTGTCTCCAGAGAGCTGCTGCTGCCCTGCTCCATGTCTGTGTGCACTCAAGACCCCGCACCTGAGGCACAGAGGGCCATACAGGTACAACCAGGGGTGTCCACACTTACTTGGAGTGGGGCGGGATGAAGTGTCGAAAAGTCCAAGTCTTTGAATTCTTTCTAGTGTTTTCTAAACTGTAAATTTGGACGTATCAAATGCAATTAAACTTTCTATAACCAAACAAGTACTTGTTATATGGCAACGTAAGTCCAGCTGCACATGTCTGTATAGAAGTACGATCTAATAAAGTATAATCATCAATTCAGGCTTAAAAATATAATCAAACTGATAACTTTCTGACACTAGAAAATACTCATGTTCGTAGCTACTGAAATTCTTCTTGACAATGCTCGAGGGCCAAAAACAATGCATTTTATCTTTGAAGCCAAGGGCCATATGAAGTCCTGCAAGGTGCCATGACTTGGTCCAGGGCCGCTCTTTGAACACCATTGACCTAAGACTAGATTCTAATATAATCATTTCTTTTTTTCTGTGTTTGGCTATCAGCTTGCTTCTTGCTTCACTCTACACAGTCAATGTGGTGGTGTTGAATAAAACTGTTTAGTGCATATTTATTTATTAAATCAATGTATTTTAATGTATTTAAATTTTATGGTGTTATGTTGTCCCTGTCAGGCATGTCTGGGTCAGCTGGAGGAAGAGTTTGTATTCAACCCACTGCTCCTCAACAGCAACCTGTACCACCATCTGAGGAGCAGAGGGCTACTATCCCAGCCCAGATACTCCTACAAGTATACTAGTTTTTACTACAATACTACTAGCAGGCATTTCTATCATGTGTGACGTGGTGATTCTGAGGCTGTTTATTTTAGGGTCCTGGCAGCTGCTCAGAAGAATCAAAGCTATCCACCAGAGGGCACTAAGAGCTCAGGAGGCAGGCAGCCCAGACAGGTAAAAAACAAAACAAAATCTACAGTATATTTCAATGTATAATTTCAGTTAGATTCTTTGTAGCCTTGTCCAAAATATGTTTCAGTTACAAGATGGCTGGACTGTTACTAATGACCATGCAATAACTTTTGTTATAAAATCTGGCTTGATTTACCATTGCTCAAAGTACATTATGTTGTTCAGTAGATCACATGACTGTATGTGGGTTTATTGTTGAGTTTATGGCTGTTATGGCTATGACTCACCTGTGCTGATAAGGCCATGCAAATACCTCAATTCAGCAGTCTGTTTTAGGTACACTGTCTTTATTGTACTTTTGCTGACCTAATTTTTTGCATTTACATGAATATTTTCGATTATACGCTGCAGGTTCCTACATCTTACACATATTGAGTGTGGTATAGTTAACTGGATCTGAATTGCAGGATCTTTCACCCAGCCAAAGTCATCAAAATAAACCAGTGAACACACCACTGCCCTGCCCTGACTGCACCTGCTCATGTTTTTCTATAAAGGGACACAAACAGATCATCACAGAAATAACTGCCTTTACATTTGTTTATTAATCCGTAAACAGACAAAATGTGGTTAGACTTTTGTAGCTAATTAATGTCTGCTGGCTTTTTTTACTCTCTGGCTGTTTTTAAACCTGATGTAAAATATAGTTTACGTATCTGTGGAGTGGGGAAATGTTATTATTTGGTTTCTAAGCAAACTGGCTCCTGAAGTTGTCCTCTTTGCACAACAGGTCAGTCATCGGTATAGGCCAATATCAAGATCAGTCAATCTTGTGATATCGGTCCTATTCTGTGTGATTGTGTAGCAAGCACTTGAGTTTAGTTATAGTTGGAACTTATAGACCATTTCAAAGTTTGTAAACAGAAGGTTCTAAATTCCGGTATGGAGGCAACTGGAGGCAAGACCAAAATAGATTTTCCTTGGAGACATGGAGAAAATATTACAAATTAAGATGGTTTTGACAACAGCAAACTCTGCCACATGTAGGTGATGTCAGAGCCTGGTTAAAGTTAACTCACTTTTGCGGTTCCGGAATTTTGAACATTCCATATGACAAACATTTCAAAGGGTCTTTGATCTTACAAAAGTACAATACAGTGTACTACAAAACTATTTCATACAATTTGGACGTCAACAAACTTAGTGTAGCTTCATGTTGTGTTTCCATGTCATTGTGTTTGTGTTTGTGACCTTGACTTTCTTCTCTCTATCCCAGTCTCATGGTCGACAGCTGGGAGCTAACAGTAAAGTCCGGGCCACGGTGGCTCCTCTTCCCCCCAAGTCTGCCTGCTCCTCCGCTGTGGGACCCCCGCCTGCCAAGGCCTCCCGCCCGGCTCTCACCCTCCTCACCAGCAGTGCCAGCCGGGGTGGAAACTGCAGGGCTCCGGCTCCTAGCTTGCCCGCCGGGGAGGATGACGACCACTCTATGGACATTTTGTAACGGGACGGTGGGTGAGTGGGACATGCCAGGGGAGTGTGCTTGTGGGCGGCAGACAAACGGTGGGTGAGTGGGACAGGCCAGGGGAGTGTGCTTGTGGGTGGCAGACAAAGGAAAAAAACTTGCTGAGAGAGTGAAACATCAGAATCGCTCTATAAAACGTTAAGAGGAAGATGAAAGAAGGGGGACAATGGAAAGCGATTACAAAGCAGGGTTGGGACGGAAAGAAATTTGTAAAAAAACAAAAAAAACTTGGGATCAGAGGAGGATGCCACCCACAAACACACTTGTAGACCCCTTTAAAAGAGTTGAGTGAAGTTTTGTGCGGACCTTGGGTATAGACATATGCACATTCCATTTGCATTTGCCCTTCAGCCCCTCTGAACACAGCAGCTCTGTCCTAATGAGGGAGGAAACAGAGGGGCCTATATACAGCCCACAGACCCCAGGGCAAGATACTACTCCGACCTTAGAAACTGCAATGCAGAAAAAGTTGGGACCCGTTGTAGTAAAATGTAAATAAACTAAATAGTAAAGCTGCACAATATTAGAAAAATGGGCAATAAAATGCTGGGATATTGATAGGACTGAACACATTTTAATGTAAATGTACAAATCAAAACTAGGTGATGATCAAACCAGAATCAACTACATCAACACTAGATTAGCCTTTTTGTTTTTTTGTTTTTATTTTAGATTCATTTAACTTTTTTGCTTCTTTGATAAATAAAGTTGCAAAATTAATTAATTTGCAATATTTTGCTCATCTCTGATAACCAGAAAAAGATTTATTCCTAATTGAGACCTAAATTTAGACCTAGTTTAGCACTGGTTTAGACCCTGTTTAGTCTAAGCAGTGAGTCCAGAGCGTTGTATCCAACACAGCAAGTTTTTTTTTCGAATATCAAGCAGCCCTAGTCCCAACTTTGTGGTAAAGCAATCTATTGATCCTAGCGTTAATGGAATTCTGACATCTCCATCATCTTACCGTCATTGTCTCTAATGTACTCCATGTTGAAATACTAATTCCCCATAATGAGCATCCCGCCATTCCACCCCCATTCTGACCCTTTTTATACCAGGGACGACCCAGTGACAGATGATCTCACGATTCTGTGATGCCAGGCGGCTCTTCCGCATTCACAAATGTATACTTCCACAACGCTGCTTTTGTCTTTACGGCACCGGCGATGTCACATTTTACCCGCTCTACAAGTTCACGTTCACCAGTTCACTTCCTCTGCAGCCAGCTCATGTGCGAGAGAGATGAATATATAGTTACGGGTGAGAAGTGGAATTTTGCACAGTTCATTGTTACACTTTGTCTGCATATGTTTCTTGTTTGATGTGTTTTTCATTCACCCTATTTTCCTGACCTAAATGTGTTTACATCAATTTATCTGTTATCTCATTGCTCTTTGTACTCCCATTCCTCAATAAATGCATTAGCCTGACAATACCATTTCATTTTAGGCGTGTTTCATTTTAGGCGTGTTTTAAGTGTGTGTGTTCTTCCTGTGTCTGGATAAGTTTTCATCAACCTAGATCATGCATCAAAGGCCAAATCCTCCATCTAGGTAGTCCTGACCAAGATCCTGCCTCAATATCTGGAGAAGGGTCCCCGGGCGCTGCACCACGGGCACCCACTGCTCGTGACAGGTTAACCCAGCGTCATTGAAAAGTGGGTCTAATGCAGAGGACATGTTTCTATGGGAACAATTAAGTAAACCTACAAGTAAGCACACAAATCAGTGTTCACCCAATTAAATCAATGTTGAACCATAAGTCAAATGAGAATATATTTCCTTATAGGGATTCACCGAGGGCCATTGTCAAAAATGAATACCGAGGAGTGTCCCCAAAAGTCACCTTCGGTTGTATCTGTTTTCTCAAATATGTTCTAGGCCCCTCTATACTATAACCACACAGAAAAGTGGAAAAATACCTTGTTACATATTAAATGCTTTTTTTTTTGCTTGACAATGTAGAGTTACATGCAGTAAAACAACAATTTGGGCCAATTGAGAGACAAAAATTGCTCTGCGGGTCACATTTGGGCCATAGTTTGGTCACCCCTGCCCTAAATCATTAGTATTATAAAATAGGCTCGGCTTGTACAGACCTTTACCTTGTATTTTTAGACCAGTAATTCCACCTGACCTTGACCGAGTTTCTGTGGCCCGCTCTGCACACATCTCCCTTTGATTCTAAATATGAGTGGAGACAATATTAGTGCGGTGACTTCCTGCTTTGTTCTCAGCTTTCCATTTCCTCAGTTTTGCTGCGTTTTCAGAACAATCTTCACCGTTTTATCTGATCATCCGAATCATGGGCTTCTCTTTCCTCTCATTGTCTTCTCCTGAGGCCCTGGGACACACGCAGGAGTCAGATATGCGCTCAAAGACCAAACAGAGCTGTGTATTAGGGATGGGTGATTTGGACTAACCATTCCCAAAAATGACAATAATAAATACAGTTACAGTTTAGTATAGTAACTTTTAAATACTGCTGCAGGATACAGGTAAAACATGCCAAATTGTATGTATTGTATTGTATGTTGAATATATTGATGAGATATCAATATTTTTTAGATATTCTGATGCTAGTTGTAATAAGCTGAAATAGTTGCTTTCTTTCTCCAAAATGAGGACTAAAACAAAACCAAAGTTGGACTAAAATTAAGAAAATCAAGGCTAAAATGTTGAATATGATGCTAACTTAACTTTTCTCAGCTTTTTACCATGATTAAATGCTCATTCCTGCTGAAAACATATGGGTAACATATGGGTACTACTTTCCACTGTTAGTAGTGAAGTGGGCGAAGCAAACGAGGGGACCTTGCAGGGACATGCGCCTAATCTGAGGCATACTTAAACTGTCACTGAGGGAATGTTAATGACCTTTATTTTAAAGGGCTCTATAGACCCTTTCAAAGTTTGTAAACAGAAAGTTCTAAATTCTGAAATGGAAGCAAATAGAGCATAATATATTTTCAATGGAGAAATTAGAATTAACCACAAAATATTGCAAATTAAGGTGGTTTTGACAAATGCCATCCACTCTTGAGCCTGGTTAGGAAACATTAGTGAAAGTACCTCACATTGTATGTTTATTAAATGTACACATTAGTAACAGTTTGATTGTTTAGCTGGAGGCAAAATTCCAGATTTTGAGGTTTTACTGGACATGTTCTTACAGAAATGACCACAATTTGTTTTTTTATTATATGTTCAGAATTATTCTATCCCTCACCACAAACACTACTTTTTTGTTATGTTAACTCCAGTCGCCTCCATTCCAGAACCATATGACAAAACATTTTGAAGGGCTCTGTTGGTCGTGTTAAACCAGATTCATCAGCTCATCTAGACGTGTAACACATGTTGGTTTTTTATTTTGAAATTTGCTTTATCTTTTAAAATGTGCTTCCCTGTTGTGAATCTTGTTGAGTTACGGGCAGAGGAAGGTAGTGTGAACTATAGAAAGAGGAAGTGCCTGTGTGTTCAGAGGAAGTGAAGAGGTGCAACAGGAGGCCACATGACCCACACACTAATCTGATCCAAATGTGAAATGCCTCTACGCCTACACTACACAACTGTCTGTTAGGCCTTGTTCCTTTTATTAGACAAATGTGAATATGTATACAAACAGGCCAGAGGAGAGTCCAGAACACAACACATGTCCATGTTCAATCCTCAAGGGGAAACTCTATTGTTTAGTCTCTTAACATTGATTTGTTTGTTTATAGTTTATCTTATCTTCCTGCATTTTGATCCTTCAACTAGAGTCTCTAAATGAATGCGTAACCAGCTCTGACTATTAGGGGACACATGGGTCTGGTGTCTATCCCAGCAACTATGGGCTTTAGGTGGAGTACACCAGAGGGGAATTTAACTAGTCACTAATTCTCCTAACACTCCTATGTCTTTGAATGGTTGAAAGAAGCCACAGAGAACCCACAGAAACACTGTGAGGACATGCATATTACATTTTACAAGATATTTGGGCATGAATTTCTCGCTGAGCGGCAAAAACAGTAACCGCTCAACCACCATGCACCCAAGGATTAACCAATCAATGGACCCTAGGCAATGAAGTGAGATCTCAAATATACAGTAGAATTCTTGTAAACTAAAAGAAATGAAATAATAATATATTAAGACAGAAACCAAACTGGAAACTACCATTTCCTGAAGACTACTTTGAAAGTTCGAAGTTAGTAAATGAAACCCCTTTCTTAGTGGTGTAACAGTGAACTGTTTGCCCACGCACACAGCTAAAAATAACACTTGGTGGTCTGCAAAATCAATGACAGAGGAAGCAGGGTGGATTCAGGTTGGACAGAAAAGAACCCTCTTGTCTACTGCACCACACAAAGCACATAATAGACTGCATGGTCAACATATATTTTTGTGTATCAACAGGCTTTGGTTAGTCTATGATGATTGATAAAATAGCAACACAACCACACTGCCACACCGGTAAAAATACTTGACTCATTTGGAGACATGACTTCTCTTTAGTCCAGTACACTGTGCATGTCCAGTAAAGACTTTCTAACAACTTTACATTCCCCCAAAAACTGATGTGAGACTGAGAGCTTTGCCTCAGACACTTTCACTTTTACTCTGTGACTGATGTGTGCAAAAAAAGTTAAGTATGGTAAGACATGGTCTGGGGGCACATATATGTGTGAAAGGTCAAAGCACAGCAGAGCATGTACTAAAGAGGAACTTAAAACTGATTATCTTATCCTAACTCTGAAACTCGACTATACCCCAGTACCACTGGGAGGACTACAGGTTCCAGAGAGCAACGTGCGTTGAATGGCCCAAGGATTGAACTCACAACCATCTTGCTAAGAGACAGGAGGACTGTGCACATCACCACAAACTCAAACCCATAGATTTTTTTCCTTGGTCTGAGACGTTGACATCTCAGAGCTGTTTGCTGGTATTCTTGTTTGGACACGCGTACGGTGTGGACACTGCTTCCTAGTTCAGGGGATGCTTGACAGGAAGTGGACACTATATTTAAAGTTGACACAAACTGACCAATTACAGGATGTCCTGACCTTTTGACCTCTTGAGTTTTGACCATTTTCATATTACTCTTTTTAGGCCTAGATTTCCCCCACAATTCACTATGCACATCAGTATCATATAATAGTGCATTGTCTTTGGCTCTCCAAATTTAAAAAGGGCCTGATTTGAAATTGTGAAAATATATAGCTATGAGCTACTTCTTGTGAGAAAGAAATACATCTATAGATAACTTCCAGTTAGGTAACTTGAATTAAATGAATTAAAGTCTGGCCTGGAAGTAGTTGTAAACAGTAACACTGTGGCCATAAACAATATATCATGCACTCTCAGCCAAAGTGTAGACATATCCTTCCTAAAGCAATAGTTAATCTGCTGTTAGAAAAAGCCCCCTATTCTTTAAACTATGCCCGAGGAGTAAAGAAGTAGTAAAGATACTAGATACTTTCACCTACCTTTTGCCTGAAGGCTTTATGACTACAGTTTAATCAGAGATTTAAACAGATATAAATGTGCACACAGCCTGTTTTGAGGAAGTAACACTCATTGTGTTTGTAACACCTCTCTGTATGGTAGTTCTCTGCCTCTTTATGAGTTCACGACATGGTTAATGGCAAAGACAGATGTCTGCAGTGGCTTCTGTTTTTCTCCCTCTGCCTCAGTCTTCAGCAGGGACCCTACTTTAAAGAGTATTCCAGTGACTTCTGGATGGCGTCTCAGTCTGGGACATCCTCCAGAGGCAGGTGGAGTGAAGACCAGAGCAGAGCCCAGTGAAAGAACAGAGTGTGCCTGTGTGAGACTTTCAACATGTTCTTTATGATCCTACACCCACATGTTGCTCTTTCACACTCAACATGTCTGCCCTCTGTCTCTCTCTGTATCATGTCAATGCCCCGCTCTAAGACCAACTTTAAAACAGGCTGTAGTTAAAATGCACAGACACTAACTACCCTCCATTAATATCACTACGGCAACCAAACAACAGCACATAGCCTAGAGCTGGACATGAAGGAAGAGCGGGAGAAGAAAGAGTCTTTGTGGAGTGTGTGAAGTAGTTAGAAACAGAGAGAAACAGTGTAGCACAGGAGGAAGTGACAGATGAGCTCAGCCTCTGAGTGTCCAGGACTAACATCTCTAACAGAACACACTGGGAGGAGAGGGACTACATAGAAGTAAAGACAAGGTGTTTCAGCATTCTGAATTTTAATAGTTTGGATTGTCAACAGCACTGCTGTGTTTGCACATACATGCATATACATATACAGTATATACTGTACATATTACACATTGGAGGGATTGATTAGTTTTGAATCTACTTTTAAGATTTTAAAAAAATAACAATACTTTGTGCAGCAAGTTGGCTCTATCATTTAAGTTCACTGGGAGCATGTGGCCTGTGGAGGCTTGTGTCCAAAACCCAAATACTAGATCAACACTTAAAGACACTTCAAGACTTAAAGAAGTTAGTGTTCTGGGCTGAAGTTGAGTATAAGAACATTTAGAATCAGTCCAGATACATCTAGATCCTGCTGTGCTCTAGCTCACAAACAGCTCAATAGTCCAGTACACCCATGTGGTCACAGAGAAACCACTGAACAACAGTGCAATAACATGTCTTACTCATTACATAAGCATGGCCCAGTATTGTGGAAAAGCAGCCCTCTGAGCGGCTCTGCCAAAGCCTGGTGGATGTGTTCCAGTTGCAGTCTCTGACCACACTGTGGCTGTGGTTCTGACCGACCCAACTCTCTCACTCTCCATCAAAAACACTCCTCATGTGGTCTGCTTATGGTTCTGAGCTAGTCCTACTGTCTCAAACTGTCACTTTTCCACATGGGCACTTCTACAAACAATGGGACTGGGATGACAAATGTGCTTAGTCAGAGGACCACAGAATCTGGTCTGGTCAGATTTCATCATAAACTCTTGTCTGACAGTCAGATGTTGCCCAGGTTGTCATAGATGATGTCTGGTCTCAGCGCCGCTTTGTGCTGCTCCTTGTACCATGTCCTGATGGGCTTCTCTTTAGACACTTTACTGTACAGCTCGCCCCCTCCGCCGTCCCCTTCCCAGCCGTTGTTATTATTGTTGACATTGGTGTGTTTTCCAGAGGGAGGTTCTTTGTGAGGCCTTCCTGGTTTGGGGGCTGTTAGTGGTTTGGGCCTCTTTCGAAAAGGAGGCAGGCCCTGACTGGGTCCAGGCTGTGGGGGAGAGTGTTTGTGTGGTTCAGAGGGTTTGCTTTGGGAGGGGGCAGTGTAGTATCCCTCCTGTCCTGCAGGGGCAGTGGCCTTGTCATAAATAGTATTGGGTAAGGTACTTCCTTTAGCACAGCCCTCCGGTTCATCGTATATATGCTCATGAGGCCCCTTGCCCTGACCTCCAGGGGGTTTCTTGTTAGTGGTTGCTCCTCTTCCTCCTGAGCTTCCCACCTCCTTCAGGCTCAGCGCGCTGGTTTTCTGGTTCAGGTCTATAGTGATATGGTCATACACATATGAGTATAGGTCTTGGGGATTTCTTTGATCTCCTGCTGCCTCATCTCCTATAGGCCTGAGACGGGGGCTGGGCAGGGGCGGGTTAGCCTGGTTTTGGGAGGTTTGGCTCAGAGCCTTGATGCTGTCTACTGGGTCAGAGTAAAGGGGGTCTGGGATCTGTAGAGGCAGGAGTCTGACTGAGTCGGCAGGTTCAGAGTATAGCCCTGTGTGCTCTTCTGAGGAAGCTTTACCTGCCTGAAGCCGAGGAGACCTAGGGGCAGTGCCAGCACTACCCAACACCCCCAACATGGGTGGTTCAGGTAAACCCCTCCCTTTCACACCACTTCCTGATGACCCTTTGGCTCCACTACCATCTCCCCCCTCCCTTCGGCCCAAGACCCCATCGGCTGATCCCGGTTTGCTGCCCCCTGAGTCTCCATCTGCCTCTCTGCTGCTGCAGCTGCTGCTGTCTGGGCTGCCGGACCCTCCTCCGGGCAGAGCACTGCGGAACAACTGCAGTGATGAGGGGCAGTCTGGCTCTGTGTTAACGGGACTGCTGAGGCGGCGCTCCTCTGCCAGAGCCTTCTGGGACCGGATGGCCTGGTCCACCAGAGTGAAGATGTCATTACCTTGTTTGGTCTCAAAGGTGAAATTTCCAGGACCTGAGTCACATCGCCGGCCAGCCTCAAATGAGAACATCACCTAAAACACACAGAGAATGTTATACATACTAACAAGAGATGGATCAAAGCACATTCAAACATATACTCTCCTGTCCGCTTATGCTTGAGTCAAACTGAACCAATGTTCTGTTGCAAAATTAGAGAATTAGAGCTTGATTTAATAGTTCAGTTTTGGACCAAGGCCATAGTCATTTTATGTGAATGTATTGACAATTGATTTATTGTGCATTTTTATTATGGAACACATTTTATAAGTCAGATTTTATGCTGCCATGGGTTCAGTGTTGACTATTAACAACCGTTATAGTATAATGACAGACAGATAATAGAAAAATAGTATCTTTGCTGCAATCTTTAGCTTTAAAGGAAGAGCTGCCTACAACATTAATCTTGCCAAACTGAGTCTTAAGCCACACTTGTAAAACCACAAGTGAATAAAAACAACATTCGAAGCTAGTCGAAGTGTCATTTCTACATTCTAATTATGGTCAGTACAGAATTTAACACTCCACACTTCCTCTGAGCACACTTAGAGAACATTTATAGAAGTTTATCACAAACTCACTCGGTCTCGCCCATATCTCCTCAGCAGCTTGTAGGGCCACACTTGGACCTTTCTCTTGGTCGTAGGTTCTTTTAAGATCAGGGCGTCGTTCTCTGCCTTCAGCCAGTAGTTTCCAACCAAACCACAGCGATCTGATGCATCGGTGCGCTGGATACTCACCCAGAACTCATTCACTGGAAGAGAACACACAAATGTATCCACAACTAGGCCTGTGCTGTCGTCCCCGACAGCAAGGTGTATATCGGCGAAAACGGCCCCGTACGTCTGCCCCATACGTCTGCCCCATACGTCTGCCCCATACGTCTGCTACAACTGTCACCAACGGGCATCACTTTTTTGATTTG
>JAVQKC010192833.1:0-24357 GCA_036025475.1 Philypnodon macrostomus | reverse complement strand
TCTCTCTCACAGTGGACATGCACCTACGATGAAAATTTCAGACCCCTTCATGACTTCTAAGTGGGAGAAATAGCAAAATAGCAAGGTGTTCAAATACTTGTTTTCTTCACTGTATAGGTAGGAGAGTTAGTGCTACTAGATAGGATGCCTATAGGGCTTACTCTAGGCATCCTCTAGACAGGATGCCTAGAGGAAGATCTAAGAGGAGAATTGTGGATGTAGTGGAGACAGACATCAAGTTGGTTGGCGTGAGAGAAGAGAATGCAGAGGATAGAGTTTGATTCACAAAGAGCCAACTAAGCTAAAAAAACAATGGTAATTTATAGGCCTAGATCCATGCACTGTGTCTTGCCTCTGATTGGAAATAAAAAAGGCCTGTGATATTTGAAGATGCCAAGCAAAGAAACTCCTTATTATTGAATGCCTCCATTTCCAATGTGTCAAGAAAGAAACAAATTGTCCATTGGACCACTTTAAATGCTAAAATACAAAACTGTATCTTCTAAACAGCATGCAGACTCCTCTTGCACTTCTCCCCAGTGACAAGGTTAGTGTGACTGCATCATTAGAAAAGTAGATATGTCTCCTTTTTGAAAACCCAGTCCTATTAGAAACGACAGCATCCAACACCTCTGACAACCACAGACTTATATAAGAGTCACTGCTGATGACTGGATGTACTGGGGACACTAGTTGGTACTAGGCACAAGGACATTACTATGTGTGGTGAGTGACTAGTTTGAGAATAACAATGGCAGATAATGACAATTGATTTTTGATTTCATGTTAAAGTTTTGTTGCTTTTTTTGATTAATTTTTAATATTCAGAGCAATAAACAGAATTAGGCCTTACTGAAAAGTGATGTTGTTAACAATTTCAATGACACAGATACTAATAATTGGGGATTGACACCATGTTTGTACTTCCAGATTATACTTATATCTTGTAGGTAGTCCTATTAGCCAAATTAAGCTTAGCATTTCGTTGTTCATTGAGTTAAAGTGACAAACTATTGTGTACTGACACAAATAGGTGGCCAAAGCCATCTAATTTCTGTTATAATTGCACCACATAATTGCAAAGTTTAGTACAGAGCATTAATTTGAGCTTTGTGTTGACCTTCTAGTTAGTTTAAAGTTAGCTAGCAGCCTAATAAACGGCACAAAATTAGCCGCTAATAAAAAGCTGTTAATTCATTGACTTACAATCTCATTTTGATAATACTGTGGTTTAAATTAGCCAATTATTTACCATAACATTAAGCTGTCATATAGAAAAATATATACTTTAATTTTAGATCCCAATGAACAAAGCCATTAAACAACATTAAAATGACTACATACACATCACGGTCAGCTTCATGAAACCTTACAGACTCCTTCTCTGAGTCGCACACTGCTTTTAATACACACTTTTCTTTGGCTAACCTTTAATATTTTGAACTTGGACGTGCTGTTCTGGCCCCAGCTGTATTGAGTTCTTCTTTGAGCTCACTGTTCGTTGCTCTGCTTATTAACAGAGACATTTCCCAGGCATGCCTCCTAGGAACATCATGTTTTGAATTCCTTTACTTTTGCTAATGCTTCACATATATTCAGTTTTGAAGTGGTATCTTTTTTTAACAGTTGAATAATATTTTTTTTATGCATGAATTATAGGAATGTGTTTGTTTTAAGTTGGGTATATTGAGTTTGTGTTTCACCTCAAGCTTTGAGAGTTTTTACTACTGTTCTTAGCTTAATAAATACGTTCTTAAGAAGAAGCCCATTTACTATTGATTTGAGTACTAGGCCCAGTTCAAATATTAAGAAATGCAGTTAAAAATTATTCACTTTAGTGTGGTCAGCATGTTTTTAAACCTGCTTAAACATTTGCACAGTACTTTTAGATTTTTCCCATGACCATTAAATGATTTACTCACAATTTATATTTAAACACTGCTGAAGAATGAGTGTTGAGTTGATGTATGTCTAGTCACTGACATGTTGACTCATCTGTAACTCACGTTGAATAGTACATGAGGCCTCACTGGGGCCGTTTAAGGACAAGACTGACCTTTACAAAAACAGCATGTTGTAAAATTTGGGGACGTTTATTATTCTGTGCACCTTCTTGTGGTAGTTTTATGACCCTATTCATAAATATAGTGGTAGACACAGCTACAGCAGCAGTCTCTCAGTCTCGAGGTGGAGTGAAGCTTTCTGTATTCAGTGTGATGGAGACATGTATAATTAATTGTAATTTTCAAATTTATTTGATTGAGAATATGTGTGTAAGTCATTATGGTTAATAGTAATCATAACAATGTAAATTAGGGCTTCATACAGTTTCATACAGGCAATTGTAATAATGTTATAGGGTCCGAGTCAGTTCTCAGTTTAGTCTTGTGTAGACCTGGTTCAGACCTGGTTCAGACCTGGTTCAGACCTGGTTTGGACCTGGTTTAGCCATGATTTAGTCCTGGTTTACATTACTATTTTTTGTATTACATTTAAATGAATACTTATTAATATTTCAAAAAGTATACACAATATTAATAGTAAATAGTATTTGTTATAGCAATAATCATAGTTATTTCATGTTTCATATCATACATTTTTCTCCACACTGTACAAAAAGCTTCACGGTTATGTTATTATTTTTATATTTTTTTTTGCTTGAGTTTTTGTTGATTATTTTATGTTTGCTTGATCCGTGTCCCTGGTGGTGTTGTGCTCCCCCCTCCACAGCCCCCTCCGCTCCCCCTCAGGATGTGCACCTGCTAAGTCTCAGCTCCACCAGCCTCAAGGTGAGTTGGGTGGCCCCTCCCGCCGCCAGTCGCCATGGCGCCATTGTGCGCTACACCGTGAGCTACCAGGCCCTGTCTGGAGAAGACACAGAGCGGCATGAAGTGACGGGCATCGGGGCGGACGCCACCAGCTACGTCATGGAAGGTCTGGAGAAGTGGACCGAGTATCAGGTGTGGGTCAGGGCGCACACTGATGTGGGCCCGGGCCCTGAGAGCGCCCCCGTCAGGATGAAAACCAAAGAGGATGGTAGGTCGACTCCAGAGAGCACCGCATTGCCAAGTTCCTCACTCTATTGGTGGCTTCGTTCTGGGCTTCATTCGGTCTTGTCCTATATTGAACAGAAATCTAATGATGCTTTGACTTCTATTTTTACTTAATTGATGTGAAAGATGTAAGATTACATTTAATGCAAATCCAAAAAAATAACATAAAATAAACTTCTAATTCAAAATAATTTTAAATAATTTTAACAACAAAATCCAAACCAAACAATTCAGCCACAATCAACAATTTATTTCAGATAAATATCCTCATTTTGTTTTAGTTGACTCTATAAACCATATAGTAGCTACACATTTAAAATGTGAAATGTGCTCATTGATTTGATTTGTGGCTTATTATGTGTTACTGTTACTCGTCAAAGCAATAATAAAAGCATATTAAGCTTTAAACTGTACTAGATCTTTTTCTGGTGGCCAAGGCACAGTCATGCATCTTTATGTCTCTGGTAAGTTTTACATCTTTTTTCATCAGTTGATAAAAAAAATGGGAGCAAACTATTTCTATTCCTTGTCATTTCTCTTTGCGCTTTACTGTTGATCAATTATTCTTAATGAGGACATAGTGATAGTCACCTTCTGCTCTCACCTCTCTCTGCAGTCTGTTCTGAACATCTTTGACATTTCACAGGTTAAGGCTTCTCACCCCCTGGGCTCACTCTTCACAGGCTCACTATCTATCTATGCTTTAGCTAAAGCATCGCCTCGCCTGTCTCCTCTAAGGCGCAAGTGGAGCTGCTCTATCCATTATTCTTCCTTCCTTTTCTATTATCACTCGTTCTTCACTTTGTTTTCAGCGCGATACAGCAGTGACTCCTAAAAGAGAGTCATCTATAATTAATGCGTTTGAAGTTTTCTACAACACGGGCTAATTTCATACCGGAATTAGGGGCATTACAGAAATTGCTCAAACCCCATGCATGTTCTGAGTAGAGTATTTTGGGGACACACTGTGTAGAAGTAGTCTGAAGAAGTGTTCGGTAAAAATAAACTTGAGCTTAATTGACTTTTATAGAGAACCAAAATGTACGTACACTCCTCTACAATTGGACACACTATGTAGAAGTGAACATATAAGGGTGGATGATATGCTATTTTATACCAATTACAAATGTAGTTTATTTATGTATTTACATCTGACTACTGATTTGAATATGCCACTTTTATAATTGTTTTTTATCATATCACATAGAATACCAATTTTTTTTACTTGTATGATTTCCCCCCCATATTTTTCCATGATGTGAAGAAAAAAAACACAATAAATAACAATATGAGTTTAACAAATATTGCCCAAATTATCGCCCATCCTTGAAATCTGATTCACGTTTGCTCCAGTACCACTTCCTTCACCAGTGCAGGCTATTAAAAAAATCATTATTTTTTAGTTTAAGTTCTTGGCTTCACTGCTAAAGTGTGAAATTTCGACTTCAGCATTTTCTGACTTCTTTTCCCTCCGTCCTCTCCCGATCTTCCCTACTTTATTCCCTCTTTGTGTGTTTTTTCTTGACCACAGTGCCGGGAGCGCCCCCCAGGAAACTGGAAGTAGAAGCGCTGAACTCCACTGCCATCCGGGTCACCTGGAAGCCACCCCTGCAGCAGAAGCAGCACGGCCAGATCCGGGGTTACCAAGTCATCTTTTCCCGCCTTGAAAACGGAGAACCGCGAGGCCAGCCCAACATCATGGACGTGGCGCTGCCTGAGGCTCAGGTACCGACAGACTGCTGGTTCTTCATATGTTCAATGTCTCTTTCTATTAGGGCTCTGTCACTGTCTATGGCTGTCTTATGTGTTTATTTCCCATCAATGGCGTAACTTGGTAATAAGGGGCCCCCTTAGCACTTTTGTTAAGTCCATGCTAATTTATAAAATTTTATAATAACTATTTTATAATATGTCAGAAGCTGTGTAGAAGGTAGGCATTCAATTAAATATATAAGAAATGTACTTTACTATTATTTATTACTATATTACTAGTGACACATTTTCTTATGATATGTAAGCTGATTATGAATATTTAAAACACACACTTGAACATAGGCACGGGCCACTTTCAATGGGGCCACTAAACCTCCTGGGACCCTTAGCAGCTGCACTGGATGCACCTCCTGATGTTACGCCCTTGTTTCACATTATTTTTCTTCTCTATAGCTTCTCTATTACCTTATATTCTTCACACTCCATTTCCCACAGTCCTTTGCTACATGTGGAATTTCTTCTTCTCTAGCCCCCTCTGCCTCCCTTCTTATTCTTCTATGTCACATTTACTTGAAATTGGAGCCCCCTCTCCCCAAGCTTTTTGGATTAGCTGTCCTAACAAGATACATTCTAATTCTTGCTGTAATAGCTGTTAAATATTTGATACGCTACATCAGGACAGGGCTTAGTGGATTCAATGCACCTCTTCCCGCCGTTGTTTTAGCATCAATACATATGCACTGCCTTGTTACCATGTTTATAAATGGAAGTTTTTTGCCCTTGACATGTTAATGCGGCCGGCTGCAAATCACCCCAGCGCTTTGCACACACAGTGAGATAGATGAAAGATTGTAATCCTTAAGAGGGATTCAAAAATTCATGAATATCTTAAAACCAAAAAAGCCCACTATCACGTTTTGCCCGTCGTTGGGACCAGCTTAAGAGCCTGCTTGTGATTGTTTGCCCGGAGTAACACTTGCACGAACATGCTTTGACTCATCCCCTCGATGGCCTCCAACAAAAACATCCAATTTAAACAACTAAGCGCTCACGGCCGCAGGACCGCTCCGATCTGAACAGCCTTGCATGTGTCTCCGAGAGCCTGATAAATGCTTAGGAGCACTATTTAGTCAGAACAGCAGGTTGCTGGTTCAGTTCCCAGGCAGTGCACGCCGCTGTGCCCTTGAGTGAAGCTCTTAACCCTCATTTGCTTTGGCAAACATCCCGCTGTCTTAACTCTTATCTTAATAGAAGAGGAGCAGCGTTTTACAGTCACCTTCAACTCACATGTCAGATGTGTGGGGTCCTTAGTGACACTGAGTACAAGCTGCTTGTGCCACTTGTGTAAAAGGGCATTTGGTGATAAATGCTGGGGGAATCATTTTTATGTGCTTGTCAAGCCCAGAGCGTTCCGTGCCACTGGGACTTAGTATCACTACCAAGCACAAAATTAGCATAGTGTTTATTTAAAGTTAGCTGGCTCAAATGAATGTATTGGAGAGGCTTTTATCACCTGCTCTCGTCTGGCAAATAGCCCTTCAAATCTTGAGCCCAGTCCAAAGCCTTTGTTTTACACCACTCATTTCTCTGGTCCATCCCTAGTTATTGTCGCCTCAATAGTGTGTCTGACAGTTTGGACAGCCCTGTTCGGTTTTGAAAGAGAAAAGAATAATGTAAAAAAAAATACAAAATAAGTGACTTCTTGTCTCGATGGAAGTGTTTTCTTCCATTGGACGTGTTGAATGTGACTGTCTTTGGTGATGAAAAAGTTGAACTGAACATGACCCTGGACACAATACCGGCTGCCATGTCTCATTTGAGTAGGTTCACACAATAACGCACTGGAGTTTTGGCTCTTGGGATGCAGCTCGAGTTCCAGTCTGCTGCCCAGGATGCCTCTCCCCTGGCACCAACCTCAACCTCACCTTCATGACATGGATTTTTATATTTCTCATGGCCTTTTGCTGCACTTTCCAAAGACAAAGAAGAAATTGAATAAATACCCGGCTTGCGTGCGGGTCGGTTACCCTTGATTGAGTCATCTCCAGCAGATTATTTTCTATGAGCCATTTTTACCTGCAAGGACCTGCCCGGATATCATTATGAGACCACACAGTTAGTCAGCCATCCAGCACTCCCTTGTATCCCAAACCGATTTACCTCATTGGCCCGCCCCTTCTCACACTTCTCTTCATTCACATAATCCAAACAAAGTGGAAAAACACAACACTATGATAACATGAGCTAACACGTTTTACAGCTCTGGGATCAGCCACATTGGGGCGTTCCAACCGCCCTCCAAAAGTCATGACTCATCGCTGACTTAAGCAAATCCCTCAAACACACACCGGTAATGAATAAAACGAAAAATTGTCATCACCAGTTTCTCAACAATTTTGTGTTGTAAAATCAGAGACATGTAACCTCATTCACCTCTGTTGGATGCTCAAAATCTGTAAAGGAATTCAAAAGCACAGATTTGAATTTGAGTGTTACTAAAAATGTGTTTGTATTTACTCCGATTTTTTAATCAAAATGTATTTAATAATCGGAACTTTTAGATATGCCAAAATATACAAAATCTAAACGTGTGCAAATGCTTTTCCACAGCCTCATCGTATGCATCAATCACCTCCGAGTGGAGTGATCGGAGCACGCAGATAGTGTCAGACCAAGAGCTATGACCTTTTTCCCAGCCTTTTGTGCCTTCGATGCTTTGTTTTTGTGGTGCATTCGCTGCTGCTGGTTAAGCTGAAATGCTGGAGAATGGTTGAGGAGAGCTATAGCAAGCGTGGGCTGGTTTAAGCGCCTCTTTTCTTTGGAAGCGGAGGCCCACACAGCACCCTCATTTCCCAGCTAAATTTAAAACGAGAGGCCACGCTAACAATGTGATGATATCAAGCCCTTTTCCAAACCATGATTTTTATGTATTTATTGGGAAGAGTAGCCTGACCCTCTAGACATGTAGGTTGCCTTAAAGGGGATTCACAAAAGCACATTCTATTGAACTGGTTGCAGTTAGTGTAATGGATAGCAGGCTCTGAAATAAGACATTACTGATTGTTGCTAGTTTATCATGCGAACATTGTGTAGCTAGCTGAGAAAGCTGTTGTTACCCATATACCCAAGTAAATTTGCTAAAAGAACTTGACAGAATTGTATCTGTTACAGCTATCCAAAACAGTAATGCAGATCAGTCATTCAATTATCTAGTTTTATTTGGGCTAATATGGTATGCTAACAGTTTACCAACTAGCCTAACCACTCCACTGTCAAAAAAGCTCTAGAGAACAGTAAGTATCTGTAAGTTTATCTGAAACAACTATGGCTTTTTTCTGGTTTCTACTTTGTTGACTTGAATTATGTGATATATTGATAGTGGGTATCCATATTAGGGTCTGAACAGTGGCATCTTGATGACAATAGATGCAAAATATATCAACTATATATATATATATATATATATATATATATATATATATATCAAGTTTAAAACTCACTGGTACTAGCTTCAGTTAAGCAGCCATCAGTTCCTTCCTGTGATCCTATAGCTTTCCTACACAACTTTTGCTCCTGAGACAAGATTTTTTACCCCACAACTTTTCCTGGGTCCATCTAGTTTGACCACTCATGCGTTGTAGCCGTGTGTGAGAAATAGCAAGCCAGCACTGGGACGCTTGACTGCCTCTGTGGCCTTCGCTGTTCCTTAGATTGAAGTTGAATGGAAAACGACCAAAAAAATAGTAGAAGTACCTCAGCACGTTTCAGTCCATCAATCATGACGGCTCCTTCTTCTCCTCCACATCAGTCGCTCGCTTGTTCACCCAGTTTTTATAGCCACACATCTCCAGCCAATGTCACTGCATTTGCATTCACACACTTGCAAATTATTATACCACAGTTGGCTTGCACAAACAACACTTATCGGCAATGATGTGTTTTCAGCTCCCGTTGCCATCTGAAAATATTAATGGCCTGGATTTTAAACCGGAAAAGGCATGTTGCGGAGAGAGAGGGATTAGGCTCAACATTGCAAGTCTCGCAGCTCTGTTGACATATACTGGCTACGATGGTAAACAAATTAAGTTATTCATAGGGTTAAACAGCAGATGTTGTTAAATGGCTCTTTAGTGCCTTGCTCACGTTAGAGAGAGACCATATGTTTTCAAACCTAATGTGCCTTAACCACTTGCAGCCAGGATCAATGGAAGATCCCTGCCCACTTCAGTCAGTGATCGATAAAGAGCTATCCAGGGTTAGGGTAAAGGAGCTGGTGGCACTTATGGTTTGTGATTATCTCTGCTTTTCAGAAAGCCTTGCAGGATTTCAAGGCCATTTTCTGTAAATAAACCATAGTCAAGTCATAAGTTTGAATGAACTCTAGCAACTTGCAGTGATTGCTGTTTTGTGAGATCTGATTGGCTGCAAACTACAGCTCCAAAATGTCTTTATTAGAAATGTACCAAACTACCGAGCACTATGAATTATGGTATGGCTTAGCATTACAACCATTTGATTTGATTCTACCATTGTTTTCTGATATATGCTTAGATTAACCATTAATAAAATACTATATAAGTGCATTGAGTATTAAACTTTATCAGCCATAGTTTTTTGGCAAATAAAGAAACATAAACTTTGTACCATCAAGATGCATCAGAAGCAAATGTTTCCAATAGAATAATTGATTCATATAAAAGCTGTAAGCCATTTGCATCAGCAGTTTCGCTCACCCACCCCTCCTCCACTTCCCCCCATTTTACCCCAGACCAGTGTCATCCATGTCAGTTCACATAACCACCATCACTGGGGCCACCCATGGGTGAACTCCTCCACAACAGCCCGAGTGTGAAGCTGGTTCCTGGTTAACTGCAGCGGTTATGTTCTGCATGGATGGGGCTGGGTGTCACCGGGCTACCATAGCAGCACTGGTAATAGGATTTCATGCTCGGCACCAACGGAGCCCCGCGGCACAAAATAGGCTTTCACATCCCCCGGGAATCACTTGGCCAAGCACAGTGAGCAGGAAGAACATTTTTGAAAATATATTGAAATATGATGAATAGAATTTGCCCTCCCCCTTTTCCTTCATTTCTGTTAGAAATGGGGAAAATGCTTCGGAAGTTTGCGAGTAGTTTTGTACAGTGATTCTCAACTGATGGTTTAGGGACCAGATGAGAGCCGACGAGATTGGCCACTTTGACTCATCGCTGACTAGGTACAGCTGTTCGAACTGTTCAAAGTAAATAGCTATTTGGTCCCTCAAAAGACAGCATTATGCATTACTCAGGTATGAGACACTTTATTAGGTACAAGATCTTCCTTATGAAGAGTCTGATGAGTATGTTTGTAATCAAGCAACTAGAAAACGGTTCTCGATGCCAAAACAAATTCAAGACAAGGCAGTGCATCAACACCATTGTTTCCACTAAGATCCTTCAATCTGCCCCACTCCTCCCCCTCGTTCTCCATCATCATCATCCTCTCCATCTCCACCCTTCTGATTTGTATTGCATGACTGTGTTGACACCTACATCCATCTATCTTTGTCCTGAAAAAAAAAGACCAGCTCTTTTTTTCAGCTGTTGTTTTGTCTGTGACTCATTTTGCCTTCCCACCCTATGCCCTGTGTCTTCTCTCCCATCAGTGGAATATTGAAGAGTCCACCGAGCATGTGAGTAACTCTCTTGTGTGCTGTGCTGCTGATGCTGTTTGCTTCTGTTGGGGTTGCCATACAAGGGCCAGGCTTCTCTAAACCTCTGCAATTTTGGGGTGTAATATGTTTGTGTGTGTTCAAAAGTTTGTTTGGGTTTTTTTGGTTGGTTTTGTGTGTGTAGAACTGCACAATATATGGCACAGTTTATCCCAATATAAGTTTTGCATCATCTAAATATAATGCAATACTGCAGTTTTCAATCTGACAGAAATGATTCTTGCTTCATTTAAATTCATATTTAGTTTACATCTGGTTCCAATTTATGCCTTGGTCCTACTTTACCTCTGGTTTAGTCCTGGTTTAGTCTTGGTTAAGGTCCAACTTTAGTCTTAGTTTAGCATTGGTCTAGCCTCAGGCTAGTCCCAGTTTAGACCTAATTTAGCCCTGGTTTAAGCCTAGTTTAGCCCTGGTTTAAGCCTAGTTTAGCCCTAGTTTAGTCCTGGTTTAGCCCTGGTTTAGTCCTAGTTTAGCCCTGGTTTAAGCCTAGTTTAGCCCTGGTTTAGTCCTAGTTTAGCCCTGGTTTAGTCCTAGTTTAGCCCTGGTTTAAGCTAGTTTAGCCCTGGTTTAGTCCTAGTTTAGCCCTGGTTTTGTCCTAGTTTAGCCCTGGTTCTGATCTAGGTTAGTTCTGGTTTAGCTTATAGCTTTAATTCTAGTTTGACCATTGGCTTTATAGACAGTTACAGATTGTTAATACATCGTCACTGCTAAATTATATTTTTATGGCAATTAAATGTTAATGTGTGTCTGATATTGTGCAGCCCTACTTGTGTGCAAATTTGGGGCATTTGTTTGAAATATGTAATTTTTGTAATCCAGTTGGTGTGAAGATCATAACACTATCATAACCACAGCAAGAGGTTGGACTAAATGACTGCTCTTTGATTTCTATGTAACACTTTCCAGGAACATTAACCAGAGAGAGTAAAATGGTACAGTGCAAGTCTAAGCAGCAAGTCGTCTGTCATAAAATCTACCGGGATCCTAACTCGATCTTGAGAAAAAAGTTATGAATAGTCTTAGCAGTGAAAAGGTAAAACGACTGAAAACCATACATTTCTGAGTAAAGATCAGAGGTGCCAGTCAAGAGGTCCAGATGAAGATCAACAGAGGATTGTGGATTTGTGGATGAAGACATGAAGTTAGTTGATGAAGAAGAGGATGCAGATGACAGGGATACTAGATGGAGGAATAACAGCCTTTGGTATGAGTCAGGGAACCCACTGGAAAACATTCATTTGCAGAGCTAACATAAAATATATAAGAACAGACCACTTTATTTAGGGATAAGGGGAATACCACTCTGTACTCTGCAAAAAAATCACTTATTGGGTCTTAATGTAATCTGAATTGGTAAACTAAATTCTGGTAGACCTCTTATACATGTCTGTTACGGTGATTCTTTTTTTTATAGTGTTCATTGCCACCACAAACACAGATGACCTTTGAGCACATTGTGTTATGAGTAGGCTTCAGGAAAAATAGCACATGGCAATTGACTTTATCTGTCAAGTCTAAATGAGCCATTGTGAAAACAGGAACCACTTATGCATCCTCTTTTCCAAAATGGCTCCAAAATAACTGTCCAAAATTAAATATGGTGGCGTTTGTTTGATGTATTACATAGTCTTCAAACTCATAGATACAATATACATACAATTCGCTTTTTGTAGATACTGGCCATATAAATAATATGCAGATGACAAAAGATGATAAAATAGATTTTATTTTATACATGTAGTTTTTCCCTTTACCATATTTATCTAAATGAAGTCCATATCTTTTATTATTATAATTTTTTTTACCATTTATATATTTTTTGGCATTTATATCAATGTGCAGGCTAAGGAAGCACATGCAAGTAAAGATACAAGATACTAATAACTAGAAACCAAGGTGATGAATCTCAAATCACTGAAGTTGTTGCAATACTTTGATGGGGATAATGAATGAAAATACTTCTCACACATGATGGCAAAACTCCAAAAGTTCCTAAAATCATTATTATACACACATGTACAAGCTTAAATGAGCCCGTGTACATTGCAAACAGGTCTGTATAAACCTTTATCTACAACTTAACTTGTTTGACAATATTTTGATGATGAAAGATTTGTTCATTACTATATAATGTGTCTCATTATGTTCAATTACTGATCTTTTACTAGACTTAATTCAAGCCTAAATTTCAGTTCTTGTACCACAGAGAGTACTCCCATCTCTAGTGTACAGTACAGTGCAGTAGTGTGGTATTCTCCAGTGTGGAGCTGACATTAATCAGGCCCCTTTAACCTGCTGTCTCCCACTGTTCCTGTGACATGTCTATCTGAGGAGGAGGAGCTGCAGGTTTTATCAGCTCACCACATCTCCAGGATTGCCACCAGCCTTTCATGTGCTTTTCATTTGCCTAGATGGCAGCTCACTGTTCCGCCGCTGTCACTAGGCCCTTTGTTATGGCTTATTACCTCCGCCATGTCATATTGCACTAGTGAGAGATGGGGAGCCGCTTACTGTTTCTAGTCAGAAATTCAATCTAAAACCTGCCACGCCAAAGAAATGCATTTTATTTTCAATCCAACAAAAAGAATGTTTAAATAGAGGTATTAAGAATTAGTGAGACTTTAATAGATGATGGCATTCAGGATATCACCATTCAGTTAAGGGGGGGCCCAATCGGCTAATTGTTCTACATGGCTTTTCAAAACTTGATTGAGTGGTGGTTAAAAGTCAGTAGCAAAATAGTTATTTATGATTAAACCACACAAAATATACAGAGAGAAATGAGACGAAAGATAGACATAACATAACACTGCATGGGATTAATGACAAGGCTGGTAATTGTGAGTTTGCATTAATTTTCGTTTTTTTTTAACCAAACCAAACATGAGATTTTATGGAAAAACTCAAATATTGTGGTGATACATTGACATATGACTCGATGCTTCCAGCTGCACCCACAGGCCATGAGTCAGCACAACCTCCTCACTTTAGTCTTAACATTTTGATTAAGCCAGACAGCTGCTTACACACACGACCTATAGCGTCTTCATCGCTACATTTGCGATAGATTTTCTAGCATTAGCTCCCTCCCACAGCGAGAACAGTGGCGGATGAAGCTCTTGTATAGAGGAATCCCATTTCTATATAACTAGTGGACTTGATAATCTGTGTAATGCCCTTTGGTGCTGCTCTAAGCATTTGCTCGGAAGGAAACTTTGAAGCCTTTTCTTATTTTTTTGCTGAGTTCCTAAAGTGGTACTAGACCCAATTCGACCTTGCCATAATAAGAGAACAGAGATCCTCCTCGTCTGCCTCTGAGACTGTTTAAGCCATTTTTGTATGATTAAACTTACTAAGACTTTCTCCATAACGGTTTTATGATAGCATAATTTAACATTTTCACTCTTAAAATCTCCAAATGTCCCGTAATAAAGAAGAGGACAGAAAAGGCATTGTCGAATTTGCTTATCCCATCTTCTTAAATGTGCTTCAATGGCTTAGGCAATTAAAACTTCATTAGTTAGAGAAACAGCATTAGACACTGTATAACATTTGTATGGAGGAAGTTTGTTGAGGGAGGAGATCCAGCAGGAAGGCTCAAAGGCATCAGTGGGTTTGTCCTTTGAGTGGCCCTAGATTGTGTGTGTGTGTGTGTGTGTGTGTGTGTGTGTGTGTGTGTGTGTGTGCGCTTAAGCTGCGGGCCCTAATTTGTTCTTTGTATCAAATCACAAGCATGCAGACTGGTTTGTGAAGTCTATATATGGTCTATAAACAGTATATGTGTTTGTGTGTTTACATATAAGATTGGTTTGAGCTGATTTGTTTGTGTGGGGAGGGGGATATGGTGGAGTGAGTGCCAGTGCTGCAGCAGGTTTTAACCAATAACAAAACAGTGAGATTTTTTTTGTATCTGTTTGTTCCTGACTGTTCAGTTCAGGTGTGTTCAAATACCAAGTGTGTCTGTGTTTAGACTTACATTACTGTAGCCTGGCCAGTCAAAATAATGAGCCAATTCTTGTAAAGCATATTCTAGCAACAATTATCCCACCGAGCTATTATAACTGCTGGAACCAGTCAGGTTGAATATTGCGCTTTTTTAATTAAAAATATTCAAATGAAACTAATACCATGTTCTTTCAATGATTTTCTTGAACATTCCAATTTTGTAATGTTACAATGATACATACAAATATTGGATACAACTAATAGTTTATGTCAATTTTGTCATCAAAATCTTAATATTACTTCTTCACATATCTTGCAAAAAGAAAGAAATCAACAAACAGAGCTCTTTTGGGTATATGGTGGCTGGCCAGGCTTGAAAAAAATCTAATTTAAGAAAACATGAAAAACATGTATATCACTATTACATTTTGTAGCATACTGACTTTCCTAATCTCCACGTATTACATGAACACTGACACACTGGTGATGTTCTGGTTTGAGTTTATGGTTCACGGGTTTTTTGAGGCACAGGAGTTTTTCTTCAGCAGAAAAATCCCTGTCCCAGTTTTTTTGTGTGCTGTTCCTGGTTCAAATATTTTGGTTTGCTGCGTGTTGCCGCTGTTCTTGGGATTCTCATATTTGCTAATTACACCCTTTTAAGTTTGAATTTTATGTTCCTAAATCTTGCAGGAGGCTATCATTGGAGGATTGCAGTCCGAAACCACATACTCAGTTACTGTTGCGGCCTACACCACGAAGGGAGATGGGGCTCGGAGCAAAGCTAAAGTCATCACTACAACAGGAGCAGGTCAGCACAGTCATGCCACACCTATACAATCACTATGTAGTACGTATAACTATACATACACTTCATCTTAAAGCGCTTGTGGTGGTATGGGCCACATGTAGACACTTAAGCCATTATCTCTATTAGCACTGACATAGAGGGTCCTCGCTGAGTGTGTCATGTGAGTCACAGAGTAGTAATGAGGTGGGAGATTAATCTAATCTTTTTTTCATTGGCATTTTGTCTATATTTTACACCTGCGACTCTTCCTAGCCCAAAAGAGGCTATAAGTGAGTAAAAAAAATTATGGTAAAACATTCTAGTTCATATTTTGATGTATTGGGTGACATATACAAGATGTGGTTATGTTTCAGTTACATATTGTAAAACTGTGTGAAAGCATGACATTCTTAGATATGCAATGATCAAAATTGCTAACACTCCTTTCTACATTACGTGTTATTTTATCCATGTTTGAACAAAAATTGTGTTGGATAGTCTACATGCATTCTAAATAGTTTTCTCTCTTGTCATTTCAGTGCCAGGTAAGCCCTCCATGATGATCAGCACCACTATGGAGAACACAGCCTTGATCCAGTGGCAGCCCCCTAAAGACATGGTGGGAGAACTGATCGGGTACCAGCTTCAATACAAACGCACTGATGACGAGAGCTTCACCTCTCGAGAACTCAGGCGAACCGATAACCACTACACGGCCACCGGGCTGCACAAGGGCGCCACCTACATTTTCCGCCTCAGCGCCCGGAACCGCGCAGGGATCGGAGAAGCTTATACAAAGGAAATTAGCACGCCAGAAGATATACCCTCCGGTTTCCCCATCACCCTCCAAGTGACGGGCCTGACCCAGTCCAGTACGCAGCTGACGTGGGAGCCCCCAGTACTGGGAGAAAGAAACGGGAAAATAATCTACTACATGGTGGTGTATAGAGACATTAACAGTCAACAGAATAGCACCAATCGTACCTCAGAGACACACATGACCATTCAAGGGTTAAATCCTGATACCACCTATGATATCAGAGTCCAGGCCTTCACCAGTAAAGGAGCAGGGCCCCTGAGTCCAAGCATCCAGAGCAGAACTATGTCTAATGGTAAGTAGTATGTATTTGACCTTAAATTGTGTGATTTGTTGAGTTCAGCTCCACTGTTTCCCAGATACATAGATGTACATTAACTTGCATGTTACAAAGTTGATGCATTAGATATGTGCATGCATTTATCTATCTTACCATACACCACACAGACAGGCCCATTGTATCCTATATGGACAGCTCTAACACTTCTCTTAGTTCTTTCTCCTCGGCCCTATTCAGTACAGTACAGCAGCCTGTTGATTTATTGAGTACTAATCTCATCACACGCTCCCGTCACATCACCGCGCCCCTCCCCTGGTCCTCCCTGCCATCACACAAAGCCCTCTCAGCAAGCACCCTCTCAAGCATTTTATAAATTTCACATTACTTATTTACAACCCTATTTTAATCCCACGTGTCGTCAACCCCACATTTCTTGGTCCTAGTAATCACTCTCATCTCCAGTCTGTTGAGATTTAATAAATGATAGATACTGTGTAATAGAACAAGCTTTGGGATATGTAGGCTATTTTTACATGCGTTGTAACCAAGTGTGAAGATGATTTTTTTGATGTAGGGTCCTAAGGTAGCAGCACTATTGAATGCTCGTGTTGTTTTTCTAAAGGGGGGTACAGTACAGTGGTGTGAAATTTGGATTAGGTACACACTTACATGGGGCATGGGAAAATAAATGTGAAGCTTACTAGGTAGTTTTGAATTATAGACGACTCAAATTAATGTCATGAAAACTCGTATAATTGGAGAGTAAAAACTGTGTAATTTCAATGAAAAACACAAATAAATCTTGATGACTATCTTCTAAAGTTATCAATGTAATTAGAGGCGGATGAGGTCTAATAGCATTAATGTCCTCTTGGGGAGGGGGGGGGTGATATGGTGTATAGTACAGTAGTGTAAAATGGGAATTAGCTACACATTGGGATTACATGAGACTGTGGTTGCCTTATGCTGTGATAAATCAAAGTACCTCTCCTGATTTTTCAGATTTTCCTACTTTAAACTTCGGCGTCAAAGCTGTCATGAAAACGTCGGTGCTGCTGACGTGGGATCTGCCTCCAAACTACAAGTCCCAAGTGCCTTTTAAGGTAACAATAATACTATTACTGTATTTTCTGGACTATAAATCGCATCACTCAAAAAATGCGTCATGAACAGACGTACAGGCACAAATCAACACAAATTTACATTAGAAGGCATTTTTATCAGTTCAAGGTCATTTGCCAAAACCTTTTACCCACAGTTATAGTGAGCAGAAAAGTGAGTTGCATGCACACAGTAACACTAAAATGATGGACCTTGTACGTCCCCAGATTCTGTACAACCAGCAGAGTGTGGAAGTGGAGGGAAACCTCAAGAGAAAGCTGATTACGGCCCTGCAGCCGGACACAGACTACTCGTTTGTGCTGACCAGTCGAGGGAACATCGCCGGGGGTCTGCAGCAGCAAGTCTCCATCCGCACCGCCCCGGACCTGATCAAGACCAAACCCATCAACAACCAGGAGCAGGGCGGGAAAATGACCATAGTCCTGCCCAAGGTCCAGACCAACGCTCGCATCAGGTCAGTAATTAGCCACACGGGACACAGCAGCTCACCGGTCCACTCTATGTCCGGGGACGCATCCACTGATAAATGATTACTGCTGTCAGACCGTCAACACAATTATTTCACATAGAGGATATCAGTTTTTGACTTGAATGGTGTAATAGCCAAGATCCCCATTTGCAAACAAGTGTGGCCTGTGCAAGAGTAAATGAGAAACATGAAAATCTACAATTTGTAAACAAAAGTATCATGACACTAAGGACAATGGAGGAGCGGGCTAGTGTTATGCCTTCTGCAACTGTGAAACAGGCGGGAAAACTTGAGATAATCCTTGAGTCATGTTCAATTTGTGTCAGCCATTTTAACAGGACAGTGGAGTTGTATTTTATTTCACATTAACAAACATTCATGCCACTGCTGCACAAGTGCTTAACAACAAACCTCTTATAGAAATGAGCCAAAGCAGATATGCCTTTTACATTCAATTCCTTCAAATTATGTGGGCGGTGGTGGCTCATTGATGGCTTGGTCATCCTTAATCTTGTTACATCTTGTTTATTTATATTATTTATATTATATTTACTTCCTGTTTCTCTGTTTAAATTATCCTTCATTTGACCAGGTGTTGACGTAAGTGCTGGAATAGGCACTCGGATTGTGTTCTGCTTTTATTTCAGTCAGTAGCCATGTTGAACACTATTTAGAAAACTTAAATATGCACTTTTACCCTTTGCTAACTTCATGACCTTACTCTTGATGATAATTACAACAAATTGCATAAGCTACATTATCTTCGCAGTGGAAATTGTTCAAGCATAAACCGTCCTGACCCTTGGCAAAAGTCTTCCTCCCGGTAGATACACACACATATAAAGGTACAGGTGAGGCGGAGGAGGTGGTGTGCAATGGGCTGATTGGTGAAAAGATTACAGGGTTGTCTTGGCCTGGTAGAGCTCCAGTGTAGATTGACAGGTAAAGAGCTCAGGTGATTAGGGATGGGGAGGTGATTGGGGATGGGGAGGTGTGTAAGTAAATGTGTGTGCTGGATAGATGAGGTCGAATCTTGTCTTCTCCCACATTGAAAGTTGACTGACTGTTGAATCCCAGAGTCAGGACCCAGAAAGAGAGAGGGAGGGAGGGAGAGGAGCCGAAGCTTTCACTGACAGTAGAAGCTTGTTTTACAGAAGCAGTGGGGAAAACTTCAATCTGAGAGAAGAGATTGGGGGAGGCATGGCTAGTGTACAATAGGGTGTCAAAATAGAGATCCAACCAATCATTAGCTTACTGACAAGAGCTAGATTTAGACTATATTAGGGACTAGCTTTGTGATGTTTGCGTGTGCATTGCATAGGTTAATCTGTGCTTAGCATCATGCTTGTTTGACAAATTAGCTGGACTTTTTCTATGTAGTTTGCTTTTCATTGCTCTGTTATATGAATACATGACCATACAAAAACATTTTAAGCCTATATACTGTATTACAAATGACAACATACATAGTCTTTCATCAGTTCAAACAGGGTTTATTTAAGTTATATATTATTATATTAGTTATATATTGTGCCTGTGTCTGTTTACCACCAGATGTCGCCAAAAAGGCCAAACATTGAACATTCTCATACACACTTGTATCTGACTTTTCTAGAAGGCCCCCACTTAACCTAAATTAGACACTCTCCTGATTGAGACAGTATTTCTAAAGCTTTCTCCAACAGGTATCATGCAAATTAATCTTTAATTGCCCCTAAACCTCTCTCCTCGTGTGTATGTGCTCTTACTTTTATTTTTGCTCTTTAAAATTGCTAACATTAAAGGCATGCTCCCTCAGAAAGTAGTGACACAGTGGTTCCTATTAACCTGAGGAATCCTATGGGGATCACTATTAGCTGAAGGCCTGTCTCAACGGGACAGTGTTTGTTCCAGTCCACACGGCAGATGTTCTTAGTGATTAGCCATTAATTGGGGGATGCGGTGCCAATCTGCTGGTGTCCGACCTTTGTGTAACACTCACATTTAGCATTCAGCACAGCTTCTCTCACAGTAGAAGTTTTCCCTTTTCTAAATGTTTGGCTTATTTTGCTAACTTTGATCTCAGCGTGCATGTCTGACTTTATTTGCCTTGGCAGGTGGTACTACATCGTGGTGGTGCCGGTGTCCCAGTCATCGCGGAGGTGGAAGAACCCGGACGAGATGGACCTGGATGAGGTGAGTGCCAGCTGGCGACTGATTGGCTAATGCGGACAGGGGTCAGAGGACAGGTCTCTTGTTCCGACGGAGAAGGAAGTGTAGCTCTAATTAGCTCTACCCTCGTGGGTTCTGGGAGGGGCGAGGGCTGACAGGTTTAAACAATGACTCAGGACAGGTGGGGAGTGTACTCCAGAGGGCACGGCAATACTGGGGACTAAAGTAGGAAGAGCAGTAACATTTGAATATGTTACGATTTCATTATAATAAAATGATCAGGAATAAAATTGGATGTCACCACTTCAGTTGAATCCACATTTTTAACGGCTATATATTGCAAATTGATCTCAGTTATTTGACTAGTTTTCCACTACTGTATAAGGTGCTATTTCTCAGTCCCTCAACTTGAGTGAAAAAAATAATTGAAATATACTAGACTTTGTAGTGACCTAAAAATCTCCATTGGGTCTTCAAAAAGTTACATTGAAATGACAATCAAGATTTATGAGTGTATTATTCCTCTTTTGAATAAAGGTCCATATCGCCACCTGGGAATTTGGGCTAAATGACACGAAATGAAATATTAATAACATCATTTTTAAGTAAACTCCGGGGCTCGGTTTGAATGGATCTCTATTGTTGAAGCTCCCAGTAGAAATAAGTTACAAAACACTGGCAGTCCCTGAGTCATTACCCACTGAGTATTGGACCATTGTCTCCTCCCTCCGACATAATGATTTAATAAAGCTACATCTGGAGACAGCACTGACACAAAAACAAAATGCTGGGTATACAATACGCACACAATACACCAGGCCGCAGTGCCGTGAATGCCCATTTATTAAGTCCGCCTGGCAGACATGCTGAGATGGGACTAATTGCTCACTTCGTAACTTGGCTTACTTCATTCTATTTGCAAAGTTGGTATCGGTCTGAGCAAAGGGCATATAGTTTTGGAGAAAATCATTGCCTCCTTATTTTGGATGATAACTAACCCTCGGGCAATGTGAGAAAGTTTGTGTTGTCTGGTGGAGAAGTTGTAATTTATACAGGAATGGACTTGGAGAGCACGATATATCAACCAGAACAACATATCAAGATAAACAATTATATAATGTGTAAATCTTAAATTAATCACCCCTCCCGAATACCTACTGGTTCATTGTTTTAGTTTTATATCATACTGTCACAAACCATTTCACTGTAAAAAATAAACAGTGAGTAAGTAAATAAAATTTGTCTTTGTTTTTCCAGTTGGTGAAGTCCAGTGAAGGTCTGGTCCTCAGACGCCGACGCCATCTTGACTCCTCTACACCCTACATCGCTGCTAAACTGGCCTCTCTCCCTCCGACCTTCACGCTGGGCGATGAGAAGAACTACAATGGCTTCCACAACCAGCCCCTCACCAGTCAGCAGGACTATCTGTGCTTTGTCCTGGCCGCGCTCCGAGATGACCACCTGGACGCCACAGAGAAATATGTAAGACACGCACTCACAGAAACGTAGACATAGCGAGATCTAAATAGAGTTTTTAGGGCAACTGAGGATGGGACCAAATTATTCTATAACAAAGTCTCTATATGTCTCTATGACCTATATAAGGTCATTCCTGGTTTAGTCCTGGTTTAGTCCTTCTTTATTCTTGGTTTAGGAATCCGGATTTAGACCTTGTTTAGACCTGGTTTAGACTAGATTCATTATTGTGTTAGTCCTGATTTACTCCTAATTTAGACATGCTTTAGTCCTGGTGTAGACCTTGTTAAGTTTAGTTTTAGTTCTGATTTAGACTTTGTTTTAACCTGGTTTAGTCCACATTATTTCTGATTACCTGATTAAATCCTGGCATTTGTCAAGTTCTGGTTTATTCCTTGTTTACTCTAGGTCTAGACTTGCTTTAGCCCAGTGTTATTCCAGGTTAAGCCCTGATTTAGTCCTGGTTTTAGACCTTGTTTAGTCCTCCTATCGATCCAGTACAACGGGCCATTCTACAAAAGCCATTGTACTTTAAACCTCCTTTCTGTCGCCTCTTTCTCCTCCCAATCCATTTAAATGATCACCCGTCCTCAGGCGACTCTCAAGTCTTTGTAAAATGGGAGATTCAGGCCAAATAGTTGTTTTTTTGTCTGCCACTTCACACTCTAAAGCAACCTCTAAAAGTCATTGCGGCGAGCTCTGATAAGTCTTATCAGTTCAAGTGACATTAGAGATGTAGCTTTTCTATTTAAGTTTCAAAGTTGGATTCCAATGCAGATTCATTCACAATACTTTGAAATCTTCCTCTGGTAACCTTTAAGTTGTTTGTGTTTTCACTGCTGTAGCCATTTAGATAATGATGTCATCTATGTAGTAACGTCATACCAATGCTTTAGAGTTTATGTTAGAAGGCAAATTTGTATCAAAGTTAGTACATGGTATATCAGCAATGCGTTGTAATAGACATATGTAGATATGTGCAGAGCTTTTAGTTGCTGATTAGCTCCTGTTCCCAAACTGCTCATATTTCAACATTTTGCGGATTCAAAATTCAACATACATGACAATTGCATTTGAAAGTTTGGTTATGTTATGTTAGCTACGTTAGTTCTGCTCTTCCAAAATATTATATTCACTGTTGAATTCAGTATGAACAGATATAGATGTCTGAATGCAACTGGATATACAAACAATAGGAAAGGTGGATCAACTGGCAGTTGCAACATATTCAGAAAAGGCCGTCTGGTTGAACATTTCACTGAATGGGTCTGACCATCTGAACTGCACTGTTTAACTTCACATTTTAGTCTTTAAGTATCACAATAAAAAGTCATAGTGTCATTGAGACAAATTCTACTACTTCACAATTAAAATCAATTGCCCCAAACCATCTCTTAACTTCCTGTCTGGAGCTAAAGTGGATACTTGACAGTTGTCCAACAACTCCTCAGAGCTTCGGTTCTCTTTGGGATGATCTGGAGTAAACTTTGCTGTTGAAGAAACCAGACTTCTGCGATTGCTTTGGGCTCCTCCACGACCCCGGACATGCATATTCAAAAGCCCTTTGGCAGCTACAGCGAGCGAGTCCTTCATGTCCAAATGCAAGACTTTTCACCTACGTGACCATTTTCACTTCTCACCATGTTTTAGCTTGTGTCTGTATCCAGTTTTTGGGTACCATGAGGCAAAATTAGATTGAAGAAAACATTTTTGGTGTTGATCTCGATCCCAGTATTTGAACCGTATCTTACCCCTGTGACACAAGCCTATTGCCTTGGCTTCTATTTAATAACTATCTTGACCTGATTTAGCTCCACAAACCTGATCTCAACATCACTGAGTCTGTCTCTAAGATTAGCATGATGAGACAGAAAGATGTGAGCAGCCTACAACTGAATTTAGATATTTCTTCTGCATTTTGAATACAAATAAGTTCAATCAATTGCATATTTACAAATTGATTTACCTGCCAGCATGTTTTCAAACCAGCCTGAGACATTTGCACAGTTCTGTATAACCCTTAGTATTTCCACCATGACGGGGGCAAGCCAAGTTTAGATTGATTAGTGCTACAGTAGTTATAAAGGGGCTATGGTCACAGGACCTAGGGAGCCTTATTCCCCTTGAAATGCTTGCTTTAAAAGTCCCCAAAGCACCCTGGTCCTGCGGTAATCCTCTTCACAGGGAGGGGAGGGTGTGAAGGAGACTGGAGTGGGCAGCCATGATACACTTGACTTCAAAAGAGAGATGCTTAAAACCCTTCATTGCACAACACACACAGTCAGCACCTGCCAGATGCTCAAGGTGGGATCAGCTAGGCTCTCTACCTCCTCCATCTCATATAACCTTAGCTTACTTGGGCTGGCTTCACTTGCATAGTGATTCAATCAAATATGGGTAACCTGATTTTCTGCGCTTTTCTGCAGTAACCCACTTGACGGCTGGCATCTTTTTTTTGTCCTGACAATGACAAATACACTTACTGGCCACTTTATTAGATAGACCTGTTTAACTGCAGCCTATCAAATCTTATGAAGCTAATGGATTTAGCATAAACCTGTTCATCAAAATGAAGAAGACGGGGGATTGAAGTGACTTGGCAGACTTACAATCATGTCTGTAATTTTCTGAGAATGGTTTGTGATGGGTCTAAACTAGAACACCAACTTAAATATAAGAAGAGAGACAAGAGAGATTAGTTGCTTTACTCGTGAGGAGGGCGGACGGAGAGAAGGCTCAGTTACAAACGCGTGAGTCCACTTCACTCCGTGCGTTCCCTGACTTCTGGCCGCCCGTCTCCTCTATTTATTGAAGGATTCCCTAGTTACATC
>JAVQKC010192799.1:0-10623 GCA_036025475.1 Philypnodon macrostomus | reverse complement strand
GGGTTTATTACCGCCGCATTCCCCTTTTATTGCCCCCCTGGGGGGCCCCCCCCCCCCCCCCCCCCGTCAACGCTTTAACTCCAGTCTGATAACTGGTGGTGCCTAACCCAGAGGTGACTAGAGTAGACAAAATGCACTCGGGTTAAGAGGAGTGTTACTTGAAAATTAACCTATTACTGAAGTAGAAGTGTAAGGTATTATTAAAAGAGGCCAATTTACTGTAAAAAGAAAATGTATTTGTTCAGAAACAGAAACTTAATTACTGGGTAATTACTGACTGGCTGACTTCTTTTTAATATAGATATAATAAAAAATTGGAACATACCAGGACAAAATCACTCTTATTTGAAGAGTGAAATTTAAAACAAAAACTCAATTGTAATGAAGTTAATTAGCAGTATAATGTAAAAAACATAACTGTGCAAATTATGCAGATTTAAAATGTACTGATGCAAAAAAAATCCCCAATTCAGTTTAATATTCTAATTCAATCTTTTACAACATATATCAGACATAAAATGTGAGTAAGATTAATTTCAAACGATCATTACCAAAGTAAAGGTGCATTCAAACTACGCTCAATTGTTCCAAATGCCACTTGGTAAGTAAATACAACAGTACGTACATGTAACTTACTACCCACTCCTGGTCTAACCCACCCGCTGCACAGTATAGACTTGTAAGCGTCTGTCTACGGGACGTCCTGTAGGGGCTCTTCTGTCAGGGCTAAGTGGAGCTCTTTGTGGGCTGTTTGTCGGGCCTAAGCGGGGAGCCACAGGGGGTCTTTTGAGCCAGGACGTGGTGCTAAATGGAGGCAGATGGCCGTGAGTTAGCGGTGTGAGGTGTAGGGATTCAGAAGGGCCCCAGCTCCCCTCTGTTGGCCCTAAAGAGGGTCAGTGTGGGTCATAGCCTCTGTCTGCCTCTTGTTAGCGCTCTTAAAAGGGGACCATGTGCGCCCAGATTTGCCTATAGTCTGCGGGGGTGGTATCCAGGGAAACGCCACTGTCCCAGAGGGAGCTGGTGGGACAGGACATTTCCCATAGGGTCCCACATGCTCATAGACACCCACAGTCCATAAAAACAGCCTGGTTCTGTTGACTCGGACCGAGGGGCGTGTCCCAGGACTAATCACTCCTTTAGTCACACAGAGAATAGACTATCTGTTGTGCTGTTGTCTATATTTTCTCTCACTGCTTTTGTGAGACGCACTCATTGAGACTAATTACAATGTTTAAGATGTTAAAGAAGATACTGCTGCAAGGATTTATGGGATTAGGGAAACAATGGCTGTGCAAGTGTGCTGACCGAGGAGGTATTCACATATACAGGAGTATTTCATTATGTCTTAGCGTTTGATTAAATTGTGATAGATTCTTTAAACATTACCAATATGCCGTACGTATATACTTGTAAACATTCTCAAAACAGACATTTTCTATGGAGAAATTTGCCAAATTATGGAAATGTAGATTTTATCGGACAAGTACTAAAATGTAGAATTTTCACTTATCTGACATTGCATGTAGCTGATATGTTGCCAGTTGCCAAAACCAGCTTGTTAATTCATACATACACATACATACTATTTTGTGGCTAACCCTAATTTCTCCATAGAAAATGCATGATCGTCCATTTCATTATCCACACATTTTTAGAATGTTTACGAACAGAAAAAGCAACTATAGATGTGGCTCATTGCGGTGGCTGTGGGGGATACATCAGCGGTGCACTTTACAGTAACAAAGACGGATAATACAGTCCCAATATGGTACTTTATTTCACTACTTTCACTACCAGCATTCAGCCTCCATGTACGTTTGATACAGATTATTAAAATGTTCTTGAAGTTGAAGGACTGTTGAAGGACTTTTCTGTGCGTGTGTGTTGCAGGTTTGCTGGGAAAGCCGTGAGCAGTGGAGCCTTGGTGCTGGTGTCTCTGTCAGCTGAAGAGCAGTCATCCTCAGCTCTGCTCACCATCAACACAGAGAAGAGTGTCATGGCGTCTATGTTACTACGAGATCTCAAAGAGGCCCTCACCAAGGCATAGCGCCACCTACACTGTATCGACCAGTAGAGTTAATTCAGGAAAAACACATGCTCCTAATTATTTCTGTGATTGAGCACTTGTATTAAACTTAAAATTGGGGCGTAGCCTTCCATAACTGGAAACAAAGATAAGCTATAGTGCGCAGTCTTCGTCCACATCTTTGAAAATGATAGCCTTGAGGGTTTCTACATGAATTATATACATCTGAATATCCCTCACACACCTTAATGTGCCAAACGACTTAGAAATTACTAAGTGTTAAGGAACTCAATTTGGGAGAAAGCTTGCTCGGTTCAAACTGTAGTAATCAACCAGGCTTTACAATGATGGATTACTTTCACCTGGTGCCAGAAATGGATCTTATGAGACAGACTGGAGCTGTGAATTCTGTGTATGTGATTAACTCAATTTCATTCCAGCCTTAACTCTGAAAAGTATTGTTGTTCAAAGTGCTTTTATGCGAAGAATAATGTAGCCGCAGATAAAACAATAGGCTCAGGTCATTGTACTTTTTATCTATATCCTTTTCAACAAGAGAATAAAAAAAACAGTGTTTGTGAGTTTTGAGTGTTTCCCATGAACACGGAGTAGGAGAGTGTTTTTGAATACCACTTTACTATGTCTTTAAGAGAAGATATCTAAAAATAACAAGCCTTCGTTTCATTAAAATGTATTATTTACGCACCAATTCACCCTATAAACCACCAGCTCTGTACCTCAGTGTGTAGCTACTAAAAACCTTGACCCGTAATTCTACATCAACAAAACTGAAAAAGTATTTGGCCTCAACACATTAAACAAACGCATAACGCACATATAAAGTGAGACAAAATACTAATGAAGATTAATTTTTAGTCGATAAATTTGCAATGTTCAGACGTACAGTGGTGGATTATTGAGAAAAAATACAAAAATGTGCAAACTGGTGGACAAAAGTTACCTGGGATGCCTTTAAATCAGTTGGATGAGCTTAAGTTAAGACATACTTAAAACGTTTTATATATTTTTAAATATTTTTTTTTAGTTCAGCCACATTCTCAGCATCCTCAAACTCTTCTAGTACAGTAATATGGATACAGTGTACTGCATGTTGCATCTGCTGAAGTAAAAATATGGTTAGTTACATTTTGAGATTACAATTTTAGAATTCATAAATTTTTCTACTCACTTTGACCCCCTAATTACCCTAAGGTCTGCTACTGTGAACTTCAGGAGGAGTACATCCTGAACCCTCGCCAATAAGTTGCAGGGCTGACACAGAGACATACTCTTCACTCACACATTCATCACTAGGGGAGTTAGAGTTACCAATTCTCTGAACATATGTCTGTCTTTGGACTGTAAAGAAGCTGGAGTACCAATGGAACCCATAGTAACACAGGGAAGACATGCAGACTCTTTGCAGAGGGCTTGTTAGAGGCAGAAATTGTGATATATTGTGTAGCGCTAATGAAAAAGTTGATTGTTGATCTGCCTATGATGAGTTTAGCACTGAGTTGCTGGTGGTGCTGCTGCTGGTGGTTCTGCTGCTGGTGCTGCTGGTGGTGCTGCTGCTGCTGGTGCTGGTGGCGTAGTGTGCTTTTGCGTCTGGCTGTCTTTTCCGGCTCATAAATAGCATGTCTCGGCGGGGCGCGGTGAACACCTGTTAGCTCATCTGTCACCGCGGCTCCACTCGCATCCATCACCGCTCCCTCTGTACTCATTCCCTCAGCCAGCTGTTCCCATCCCACACCCGGTCTGCGTCAGGCCTGCCATAGACTCGCATCATACTAATCTAACAACAACAGCACACACAACACACTGCACATTTGCCAAGTTATCTGCCAAACAAAGAACATTCAAGATTCAGCAGCAGGCTGTCAGGTGGATGTAATACATTTACAGCATACAGGTTCTTTGCATCAGTTACTGCCTGAACAATAGTAGTCGCAGGGCTAACAACTACTATTCACTCCCAAATTCTTTTGTTCGTTTCCAGTTCTCATAACACAAGTGTATCTTTGGACAGTGCGAGGGAGCCGGAGTACATGGAGAACATCTTATATTATGTTCATATTGTCCATATTTGACATTCTTTAACACATCTGTAAAACATAAAACGAGTAGGATTCAGCCCCAGTGTTTACCATCGTTAGAAGAGACTCTGGTGGCTCTCCAGTCTAAAAACCATCTGATAAATAAAATACAGTTATATAGTGTCATAGACAAACGAAAAGTAACTGTTTGTGGTTAAAAGGAAATGCGTAAAGGTTTAAAGCAGAAATATGGAGCATTTCTAAGCCCAGAAATTATATATGATTTTTTTGTTCTGAATTAATAAAAATAGTCTGGTCCTGTTCTATGATATAAAGACAGTACTTATTATTTTGTCTAAGTCCCAAAGACCACTATACATTTTTAACTGAACGCTGAGTTGTGTTGGCCAATAACTCAATGCTATTGGTTGAATGAGCTGTCAATCAAATGCCACCTACTTCTGTGAAGCTGTGCCAGTAAACAAAGCAAACTAGAGACATGGCGTTTATCTAGGGCCTGCTTTTCAAAGTTGGGTGGATCACGGCTAGCGTTAGCACGGCTCTTTGACATGATATGAACTTAATATTAGTTACTGTTACATCCATCTCACAACTTTGATTCCTATAAAAAGTAAATAAAGAGGCGTCACTTCAGGGGTACGTATTTATTAGAACAATCAACAAAACATTTTTTTTTCAGAAAGTCATTTTGCGACCCCCACTTTGGGACCCCCACTTTGAGACCCCCTGATCTAACACATAATTCAAACACACTTAAACAGAGGAGATTACAATAGAGGCATTTCTGACGACAGTTTAGTAACTCATAAGATTTCTCTATAACACAATCAAGCTTCAATATGAAAAAGGTTTATTTCCGTTTCCCCGGGCCAATAAGGATATACAGTGTTTTCTTCCTCACCACGTTCCACCCACACTGGAGCTGATGACAGTGCACTACTAACGTTCTCCTGCTTTTAATTAATTAACATCTAAACAGAAGAAAAGAGCAGCGGCGTCGAGCAGGTTCAAACCAACATTTACATATTCACTTTGATAAATGTGAAATAACTTCAATCCAGCAGGAAGAATGTATCTAATGGCTTCCATTTCAATTATATCAGACATGGACTTTTTTATTTCAAATTCATGATTCAACAATGTTTTCTTGGAAATCTATGATCAGTCTATACTATATATATATCTATATATCTATATCCATCTGTCCATCCATATACACACACATAACATAACAAAAAATATATTTTGATTTGTGTTTTATTTATTTTTCATTTTTGCCTTAATTTGACAGGGCAGTATATCAGCAGGAAATCAGGGAGAAGCGTAGGTTAGGCCTATTAACGTCATTAATAAGATAATTAAAAACTCAAGGCTGACTGCAAATATGGTCATTCCAAAACATAACAGCTTTTAAACTATATACACCAATTATGGAGCAGTTGTTCAATTCAATTTTATTTGTATAGCCCTATATCACAACAAAGTTTCTTCAGAGAGCATCACAGAAAGAGATGAATGCAAACAATAAATAATAGACAATCAATAGACACACTAACATAAGGACTGTCCCAGAACATCCCCTGTCCTTTGACCCTCATCAAGCAAAAATAACCAAGAAAAAGTAAACTATGGTGAAATTGTAAGTGATTTAAAATATACTGCAATAGTGTGTGTGTGAATAGAGGCTGTGGAAAAGTCGAGCCTGAATGATCTTGAAATTGTTTTGTTTTGCCGTACAATTATACTTGGTGTTAAAGCTAATAACTCTGATAAAGTGGGAAGTAAAATGACTTTGAAGGCTAAAGGCAAAAGTAGATTATGTTTAGAGCTGCTATTCTGTGGCTTATGAGCAGAAAAATAAATGAAATAGTGAAACTGTCCAGAGGGAAGGTTTTAAAGGGGCCCTATTATCCCTTTTTCAAATCTTTATACCATGTTATAAAATAGTTTTTTGGTCAAAACATGCATAAAGTTGTATTTTGTTCCACTTAGGCATGTTTGAGTTATCATGTGTGCTGAGATGCTAACCTTATCAGAAGCTGAAAATGCTTGGTTTCATCTTTAGGTGAAGAATCTTTTGTTTGCATTGGCCGTAGTAATGAAGTAGGCGTGGCCAGTAGGGAACAGGGGGCTTTGAATAAAAATGCACGTTTTTGAAATTTTTTTGTAAATTGTAAAACGTGAAATGATCTAGAGGTGCACTAAATTAATTCAGAAAGCCTGAAAAAATGCATGTAGAATATTTTTTTTATATAGAATCAAATAGCAACAATAATATTATTATTATATATATTATATGACATGTATAATTGTAAAAGCTGTTAAAAAGTCTAAAGAGTGATCTTGTAATTGTTTTGTTTTGCCTTATACACCCTTTCAAATTTAGTAAACAGAAAGTTCTAAATTCTAGAATGGAGGCAACTGGAGGCAAGACCATAATACATTTTCAATGGAGAAATTAGCATCAGCCACGAAATACTGCAAAATATGATGGTTTTCACAAATGCCAACCACTCTGCTACATGTAGGTGATGTCAGAGCCTGGTTAGGAAACATTAGTGAATGTACCTCACATTGTATGTTTATTTAATGTACACATTAGTAACGTTAGTCTTTTGGCTGGAGGCAAAATTCTTGATTTTTTTGTTTTTTCTGGACAAGTCCTGACAGAAATGTTGACGACCACAATCGTTTTTTTTTTATGTTTTTTTTGTATGCTCGGAATTGTTCCATCCCTCACCACAAATCCTACTTTTTTGTAACATTTCAAAGGGTCTATACTTAAAGGAAGTCAAATAATTTTGAATACTAAAAGCTAAAAGTGGATCATGGTTTGAGTTGTTTTTCTGTGGTTATGAGCAGAGGGAAAGCAGCTCCTCCAAAGAAAGCATTTTCAAGATATCCAGCATATTTTATTCATTATAAAATAAACAAAACAAAAGATATTGCACCTAAATAAGCATTAATAATACTGTAAATGTATTTCAAAAGATATAGGTACTCTAGAGGTTATCGAAAAGCCTGAATGATCTTGAAATTGTTTACCTTTGCCGTACAATTATGCTTGGTGTTTAAAGCTAATCATTTTGATCAAGTGGGAAGTGAAACGACTTTGAAGGGTGCCTCATACATATGGAAGCCCCATGGTGGCAGTGTGTGTGTGATCCATCCCCAGTGCTGGCTCCTATTATAATGGGCTCCGGGGTTGGGGGTAAGGGGCCGAGGGGGATATGGGGGATATGGGGAGCTCTGCACTGACAGCTTGATTTCACTCCCTCTGCTCTCCGCTGCTGCAGTGCTGAAATGAGGGGCCTTGTTGTATCACGATCTGCGTTTGAAGACAAGGAAGGGGGGGCTTCAATTACCAGGTTATGTTTCTTGAAACTTAAGAAATCTACATATTAATAACTGCTTTAAATGTATTTATTAATCCATGAATTCTATTTTTATTACAGTTTTGACCTCTCCAGTGAGCTTTTGTTTCTCCGGCTGTTTCTGACTCTAAATATTAGAACTGATCAGTCATCTGTACAGGCCGATACCGATGTTGATCTGATATATCTGTGCATTAATAACTCATTACATTATATGCTGTAATATCACTGTGGCATGAGCATTTTCAATTTTCCACAAATATTAGCCAAAAGTCTAATATCCCGAATTCTTTGTGACTGGTATTCATTTTACATTGGCAAGCATGTCTCGTAAACAGCCTATACGCTCAATTGTCATCCTTAATTGTCCGTTTCCTCTCAGTGTCTCTACGTCAGCCCTGCGACCAACTGGTCTACGGTGTGCCCCACTTAAGGCCCATTAACTAGCGCATCTCAGCAGGGATATACACGTAATAGTCACCCCAGATCCACTAGATTTAACTTCAGAACTAAGAACCCAGCCAACACACATTCCCTCTGGATGGAGTCCTCCCCGTGTTATTGTGGGTTCTCATCGAGTACTTCAGGACATGTGACTTACTGAAGAATAAGTGACTCGATAAATGTGAGTTTAAAGGGTTTTCTTGTGAACATTAATGATAGAGTGAAGATTGCTATGCTGAAAATAAACCACATTGACCACACAGTTCCAAAAATCTAATTGTAAATGTTTACAGTAAAAATACATGCAATTCAAACTGAACTTGAATATGAACTCAATTGCCCCGATATGTCGCACTTAGACAGGCTTTATATCCTACATTTGGTCCATTATGATCTGGTCACCCTAACTGCATCATGATCTAACATCTACCATTATCTTCACAGAAATACTGTACAATTTCTCCCCAAAAACAATCACATAGACTCGTGGGAAGGGTAATTGTTGCGATTACGTGTAAATTGATGCTTCACAGCTATTTCTGTGCCTCCTGTATTGTAATTATCTCTTTTTTCCTGCGCTCAAGTTTCTTTGAATGCTTCTTTTAGAGCAGGGAGACTAATGACTACATGTTTCTGAGCTGAAATGTTCAATCAGCAGCTCATTTAAAGGGGAAGTCACACTAGATCCAATTGATTTGATTATTTTTCACTTTTCGTTTTTGGTGTTTTTGGCTGGATTTATCTATATCAGCCGTCTGCACAAGATCAGGGAGAGCTGTCGCTGGACCCAAAATCAGTTAATGCTCTCACGGGTGATGGCTATAGAGACAATGTCGTAAGTGTTTTTTGTGAAAGAGATTGACTTCTACTTTATCAGATGATAAACTTGGGAGAGGCATGTGAGAGTGAGTGGTTGTCTGTTCATGTGTGACTCCGTGTTAGCCCTGTGACTGTCCCGCATGTGCGTTACCACTAAAGCAGTCAGTTTAGAGAGTTTGATTTTTGTCATTTAGTATTTTTAAGTCAGTTTTTTGTATATTTTTTCACCGACTTCCTCAAGTTTGATCCTCGGGTCCGCCAGCACACAATCTCTCTGCTGAGTGGAGTCTGCATGTCCTCCCTGTGTTCAAAGACATGCATGCGAATTGATCAATATAAATCACCCATCATAGTGAGTGTATGCAAGATGACTTGTTTATCAGTGTAAGTCTCTGTGTCAACCCTGCAACTGCCTGCCATTGTCCAAGATGTACCCCCGCCTAAATGTCCGTAAAGGCACACTTCATAGAAAGTACTTTTACTGAACTATGGCGCAAACCAGGTCAGAAGATTCATCAAGACTAAATCAGATTTACTCTTTATATAGCTGAACTACAACAAACTACATGAAAAGACCAAGTATGGCACTCCCCACAGTTTACCACCACTATACGCATGTCTGATGGTACAGTTTGTTTATCTCTGACCAAGCCTTCACTGCCACTCAAGCGCACACAAGGCAATATTCATCACTGGAGCCATTTTGAAAGCCTTGCGCATTCATTTCGTTGTTTATACCTCTCATTTGGCTGTCCTTTTAAACCCGCATTGGGCTGAATGAGGGGCCTTCATCCAGGTGCTTTTAACAATCGTATGTTTATGTACCCACGCACAAAAGAGGAACGCGCCCAGAAAGCATGTTAGCGGCAAAGAAGAAGAAAAAAACACCCGCATGACTTCAATTAGCATTTGATTGCACTTTGGAACCACTCAAGTGCATTAAAAAGTGATCAGACGGTCCAAAATGGCGATCGTCTTCATTAATAGCGGGTAAATGGCTTTGAGATAAATACATTTTTGCTTCCAGCTACGCACTCTCCAGATAGAAGCTGATTTATCTGCGCTGTTGACAGGTTAAAACGAGCTAATTTAAGTTAATAAGTTAAAAGGTCTGAGGGAAGGGTGAGTGCCGCTAAAGTGCTCTGCTGTCCCATTCTCCACCAATTTGCTCCGATAAAGCGCGCACTAAAGCCGACTCCATCTGACATAGTGGCATATTAGTGGTGCAAAAACAGTCGTAAAGAACAGTGATTCACGCACACAAAAAGGGACTCGGCGGCGGGTCCCCGAGTGGCCCTAATGAAGACCTGTATGTGGCAGAGAACCAGGTTACTACCATTGGCAGCTCACATATGCCCTCCCCATTTCTCTCTTCCTTTATAGGGCCTACACATTCAGGATTCAGTGTAATCAATTATTTATGTCCCGGTTTAGTCCCTATTCTCTGTTGTAGACCTGCTTGGGACTTGGTTCGAGTTTAGTCAAGGTTTAGTTTTATATTAGACTTGATTTAGACCTGATTTTGATCTTTTTTCTCATCAATCCCTTAGACTCACTATTTTATTCCTATAGGTCAGATCGACAGGATTTAGTCTCTTATTAGTCTGTTTAGTCTCTGTTTAGTCTCTTATTAGTCTGTTTAGTCTCTTATTAGTCTGTTTAGTCTCTTATTAGTCTGTTATTAGTCTGTTTAGTCTCTTATAAGTCTGTTTAGTCTCTTATTAGTCTGTTTAGTCTCTTATTAGTCTGTTAGTCTCTTATTAGTCTGTTTAGTGTCTTATAAGTCTGTTTAGTCTCTTATTAGTCTGTTTAGTCTCTTATTAGTCTGTTTAGTCTCTTATTAGTCTGTTTAGTCTCTTATAAGTCTGTTTAGTCTCTTATAAGTCTGTTTAGTCTCTTATTA
>JAVQKC010192791.1:0-10601 GCA_036025475.1 Philypnodon macrostomus | reverse complement strand
CTTGTGTATAAGTCTCTCCATGGCTTAGCACCAAAGTACCTCTCTGACATGTTGGTCCCATATGAACCATCTCGGACCCTGAGAACATCAGGCACAGGCCTTCTGCTGGTGCCCAAAGTTCGGACTAAACACGGTGAAGCGGCGTTTCAGTTTTATGGAGCTAAAGTCTGGAATAGTCCCCCTGAAGATGTTAGACTGGCCTCTACTCTTACAATGTTTAAGTCCAGGCTGAAAACTGTTCCACTGTTTAGCTGTGCATATGACAACTGAATGTGGTTCTTATCATCAAACTTTTTATTTTTAAATTTAATTAATCTTATTGTTGTGTTTTTAATTGTATTATGTTCTTTAACTTGTCTTTTTCTGTAAAGCACCTTGAATTGCCTTGTGTATGAATTGGGCTATACAAATAAACTGCCTTGCCTTGCCTTGCCTTGCCTATGCTACGTATATGTTGTTGCTATTAGATCAGTCGGTAATTACTGTCTTTAGAAACCTTGGAAAGAACTAGAATTATATTAGCAGTCCTCTGTATGACCATTACCTTGCATTAAGTTGTTTTCGACGTCTTTAGCATCAATGTTCTACTTGACTTTGAAGCTTTCATTCACCCCAAGTCAAACATTTTCTTTGCTCTTCTCAAACCTGTAGCGGTAAAAAAATGCATCAACATACCAGTCACTTTTCAGATGTAAGCCTCGCCACTAATAGAGAATTGTAACTATTGCGTCAACATTTACTATGCGTATATATGAACCTTTGATGTGCTTTGAAATACAGTACAAATATGTGCTAGAGAAAATATTATGTAATTAGACTTGGCATAAAAAGACTATTATTTATATATATATATATATTTTTTTTTTGCCTGGCAAGTATTTAACCTTAGAGGTGGAGACTACACTTATCTGCTCAGCCTATCACAATGCATCAAGCCAGTGGATTTAGCTATGCACAGATGAAGGAAAACCAAGCATCTCAATACAGAGAAAAGGTGAAACCAAAAAAAATGTGTGTGGTTGTCGGTGCACTGAAAAAGATACAATATCCAGTGATTGGCAATTCTATGGGTGAAAATGCCCCGAGAAAACAGCAAGGCAACAATAGCTCAGATTCCCACTCCGTTTGACTGTGAACAGATAATACAACAAAACATCAAGCAGAATACCACACGCAAACCACTAGGCTTACCTAATAAACCTTGTACCTAAAGTGGCCAGTGAGTGTTTGGTGGCCTCCTCCTACAGTCTGTGTGTGTCCTCGGCAGCACATGCCCGAACCACAGGCTTGAAATGAGGTTCAGTCAAGTGCATAATCCCTCAGTTCTGCTTAGCTATGATTAATTGACCAAATGTATTTTATATGTTGGTCCACAGAACTGGCTCACACCATTTAAAAAGCCCATTGACTAAAGACCACACTGAAAACTCAAGCATAAAGTGTTTGAGATATGTCCTTACCATAAGACATGGTTTTCAGATTTTCAACCCACACATAGAGTTTTCAAGTCTAAACTAGGCACATACAGTAATACAGTAAATTCATATACAGCATATCTAAACTGCATCTTTTCTTGACTATAAATAATATTAATAATAATAATAAAAAATAGCAATTTACCTATTAATTCTGCTTGTCATGCTAATTGAACTGGTCAGTCAAATTTGAATATGGTGAGATCTATGTATGTGTTAGCCCTGGCCATTGTTGTATCCCACACGAGGCCCATATTTGCTGAAATAGGCTCTTATCTTGATCCAAAACCAAAAGTGTTTGGTACGTGTTTTGTATTAAGATTGGATTTTAAATTGTACAGTATTTTATATTGTCCAAGCTTGACCTAATGACACTTTGTAATAGGAGTATATTGTTAATGGCATTTCAGTAATTAGCACTGTGCTCGCCAAAATGATTTACAGACCTTCCCATAAGCACCCATCAGGGAAGATTTCAATCAATACTCAAATAAGCCTGAAAGCACTGTGCAGCTCGTATTTAGAGAAAACCATTGATGATACACATACACAAGCCCATATGTGGCTGTAAGTTCTCCAGGCCCATATTAATAAACCATAAGTGAAATCTATACACTCTCCACAAGCACTGTGCCAGTTAATGGCCTATTTACATCCCTTACATTTGTCAAAGTTGCCTTGACATTCACATCGACAGTGTTCTTTAGTTGTGTCAAACATGTATCGGCTCTGTTGAGAGACATAGAAGTCTTGCAATCAAGGTCAGCTTTGCAACTGTACAGGTGCATGTCAACGAAATAGAAGTAAAATTTTTCTACTATTTATCTGTAGTTCAGGTCAAATATTCATGCGAGAGAAAAGAAATACAAATAAAAAAAGCCTTATAAATGACTGCACTGACCCGGTGTCCCTTTCTCTGCAAGTCTTGGGTCAGGTCACAGTTATGAAAGACACACAAATTGCTTTTTACAAAGTGACGAGAGCTCAAAAAAATGAAAAAAAAAAAAAAAAATGTAAAAAACTGAGAGAAAACTTAAGAATTTTGATAGTATTAAAAGGTATACTATGTAAATTTTCTAAAATAAAATATGCTTGATAAATTAATATCTGACGCTGTTCTATGAAAGGGGAGGGATTTATAGGTAAAACTTATCTACTATTGGTCAAAGTGGAATCCAACATGTCTGATCTGATGTTGATGTAGAGGCCAGGGGAGGGACTAAAGTAAAACAATAATTATGACAGATTATAGAACAGGGAAATCATTTTTTTTTTTTTTATAATTTTGTATCTATTATTTGACGGACTACACCTTTAAGTCTTAGCATTCTTTCTCTCTGTGTTATTCGACTTTTCTCAAAACTTCGGGGGGGCTTTGTGAGGGAAAAAATGCACCCAACAGCTAAAACAAAAAAATCTAACGAAACAAATTGGATTTTTTTTTTCAAAAGCATCAAATTTAACAGACGTTACCATTTATGTTAGCACTTTGAATGTTGAAATCGATGCCCTCTCTGCACGTTAATAGCCTGTACACCTCACGTCCATTTGTCAAAGTCGCCTTGACATTCTTGTCGATGGTGTGTTTTTCTAACCTGTACTGGATGTGGTGAGAGGCGTGGGGACATGGAACTCTTTAGGTAATTGTCAGTGCGACAGTGTGATATGGTTACAATGGCTGGCAGCTGTTCCTGAGAGGTTTAGTCTTCTTCCACCTCATTAGACGTTTACACAGACCCACTTACATCTTTATCTCCGCCTGAATGGATACTTTTGTGCAACATCTTATAAGCAGTGCATGATATTATTGGAGAAGTAGATACGTATGTAATGAGTAAGAATGGTCTCAGTCTTGTAAAGGTGTGCCAACTAATGTATTCAAATTGCTAATTTTGGTGTGCCATAAATGTATGATCTATTTGGGACAACCTAATGACACAAATACTAAAAGTCTAGCTACATGCTGACTGATATGAGGGCAAAAAAGATCCATATGACAAAAAACATACAAAAAAACAAGGTGGTGGTACAGTATCTCATTAGCAACAGCTGCCCTGTGACAGACTGATGGAGATGTGGCAGCCACTGCCTTCCCAACAATCACACACACTAAAACACTAACACTAAATAAAGGATATTGGTGAGAGGGATTGAGAAAAATAAGAACATGGGCCACAGTGTAACCCCCATAATATTTAGCAATAGCCAAGTGGTTGTACCAATGATGCCAACTAAACAAGCATACATTACAGGCACTAATGCCATGTACAAAGACCTGATGTGACTGTGACTGATTTTTAGTACATGCTTCTAAAATGGCCACAGATGAAAAGGAGCTATGATTTTGTGCAAGGCAATCAGTTCGCTTAGACCACCATCGAGGGCAATACACACAGTGCTATCAGACTACAACCAAAACCCTGGTTAGCTTAAGCGTCCATGACAGTTATTTTCTCTTATTTACTTTGGTGTTCAGTATTGATAGCACTTGACATTTCAGTTTCGTAAGCGCTTAATGTTAGGTTCATGTTGTGGTCGGAGCACTTTCAGATGAAAAGGATCTAAAGCCAAAGTGCATCCTTTTTATTACAGAAATGTTGGCTGCAATCTTGGATTTTGTGCATGAGAGATTTGGAGTGCACATGAAAAGCAAAAAAGTCAAATGTGACCTGACGGAAATGAAGCCGAAGAATAACAAAAATGTTACATTTGATGTATCAATGACTTCCTGACATTACTTCCGCGGAAAGATTGACTATAAAGCAAAGAATTTTAGAAATCCATTGATCTGATGCTATTTCAAGGCAGGTACGAAAACTTAAAAGTGAACTAAATTGAGTCGAAACTATGTCTGCTTTGTGTGTGGCAGTTTGTATGTTTTGTTTCAGTACGTTTGAGTGCACATTGTTGCAAGAAAATGGATCAACTAGATTTAGCTATGGACCACAACCGGGAAAAATAATTTCATAAAATATCTGAGGATTTTTGGAGCTTTTGAAAATGCATGTGATGGCTGCCCTTGCCCAACAAAAAACTTGGGCTGACCTCCGGCCAAACCCCTCTGACTCACCTGGGCAGCCATGTTAGAGGGGAGGTTTAGGTTATTCAGCTGCTTTATTACCTATTTGTTTTGTACCCGTTTGAGTTGTATATTCTAATATCTAATGTTGTGTAGTCTTTGTTACCTTTTTGTGGTCTGGTCTGATGAGCCAGTTTAAAAACACTCACTGTTCTTTGTTAGGTCAGTTGTCTTATATCTACTTACTTTGGGAGATGGATTGAGTTAACCTTTGTTCAAGTTAAAAGAAAAAAGATGACCTCTTTATTTCAATTGGCTAAATAAAAGCTATTATAATTGGAAGTTTCAGACCTTTACCAATACCAATACATGTCACTGACCATTGTTTTCAAGGAATAACTATCTTTTATACCAGACCTGGGCAAAGTGCTGCCCAGTGGCCAAATGTGCCCCCTGACCATTCAGTTGTCAAACAGAAAATGCATTGGTCAATGTGAAGGCAATAAACTAGATTTTGATCACAAAAACAGTGTTTAATAATTGTTTGAAATTATTTGGGTAGTAGTTTTTATTGGTCCTTCACAACAATCTCCATTCCTTATGTGGCCCCTGGAAAATAAATATTGTACACCCCTGTTTTATACTCCTCCTTCTTATACATCTTAGCTGTTTTGAATGATGGACAGTATAGACACCTATAGATCTATGTTTTTAGAGAGACGGCGTTGGCGTGGCGATTATGCAAATGGCCTCAGTTTGTGCAAAATAGTGCATTCGTCTTCAGTTTCACCAACCTGAACACCTCAGGGTGTGGTGGTCTAAGCCCGAGTGTCGGTCTAAACATGAGGTGGTCTTATGTGGGCACTAGGGCGCGTGGATTAGCACAGGTAAAATGCTCAAGAAGCAGCAGCTGAGAGCGGTCAATTCAATAATAACGCAAAATATTAGATAAAGAGAAAGTATAAAGTAAAGTAAAGTAGTTTCTAGATACAGAGTATTTCATAAAACAACTACATTAAGAAAATAGCTCTTACATAATTACTACCTACTACCATCATGACGTCCCTATTGCTCAGGTGGTACAGCAGGCATCCTATAACTATAAGACTGTCGGTTCAAATCTGTGAATAGTGCCGTTGTTTCCATGGGCAAGACACCAGTACCTTGTCTGTATGAATGAAAATGTTGTGGTCGTGTTGCTAGAGGCAGTAGGCGTGGAATGGGGGCCATGTTTTTATCAGTCTGTCCCAGGGCAACTGTGGCTACAGAGGAAGTTGAGTGTGACTGTTGTGTGATTGAATACAAACCTATGCCATTATTAGGCCTATTGGGATTACTTATTCAGTAGCTATATATGCACACTTTATGGCACTGAATGTGAATTAAACAGCCAGTTGTCTATGCCATCTATGTAGTTCACCATGGAAGTTTATCTGAGGCCAAAAGATGCAAAGAGAATCTTCAATGTCACTTTTCTTTTAGAAATCAATCCAAATTTAACAAGAGTGGCAGGGTGTAACCGACTCAGAACGTCGGGAGACAATGACAGTCTGGAGTTATGATGTTGTGGTCATCAATATTTAAGAGAACGAGCACCCGGAGATATTGCCACATCTGTTTGGTGTCACTTTGAATTGCCACCGCAAATGCCACGCTGTTTCCATCAAGTGCTCCATGACGCTGGGAATAAAATACGAAAATGATTGAGTACAACGAGGTGAAGGCGCATTCTCCTAAAAATACAAAATGCCTATGGGCAGAGCTCTCAGTTAATCTGCAAACACATAGGCCTTAAGTGGATGTTACCACGGAAACAGAGATTACATTAGACTGCTTGGATTTCCAATGGTGACGCACAGGAAACAATAAAGATGTTACAATCAACAAAACCGATATGTGCCGTAGTGTGAATGTGTTTAAAAAGGACTTATGACAGCACTTCAGGGTTCCATTTCCGAGGCTTTCTATTTAGTATATCAATGAATGCACCTAGTAATCACAGTTGTGAACAGAGGTGGGTAGTACATTTACTCATTTACTTGAGTAACTTTTGAAATAAATTGTACTCCATAAAGTAGTTTTACTGCACAGTAATTTTACTTGAGTATTTTCATCATATTTTGAAGTAACTGTACTCTTACTTGAGTCACATCTTGGAAATCTAGAAAGAGTAAGAGTACTTTTACCCACCTCTGTGTGTCATGGAAGAACAGCTTTATGTGAAAAATGTGACGATGTGGAAATTGTTCTTTGTGCCTTCATTTTTGAAAATATTCTTTACATTTTTAGTTTAACTTTTGAAAATATCAAAATCTGTTTATTAACTTTTAATGTATTTGCCAGATAACAAAATTAAAGTTACTCAGGACTTTTCATCTAGTACTTTACTACTCTTACTCAAGTAATTATGTGAATGAGTACTTTTTACTTGAGATACTCTACCCACCTATGCCTGGAAATAATACTACAGACTATAATGCATTTTCTATGGAGAGCAAAATTAGAAATTCTGTACCTTCACTTTTGTTTTTCCAACAAAGGCTCTGACATTACTTGCTGATATGTTGTCAGTTGCCAAAACCAGCTTGTTTCTGCTTAGAAAATGCATTTTTCTGTTTCATTTCCAGGTACACGTTTTACAATGTTTACAAATACAAAATGGATCTATTCATTCAACGTCTGTTTTTTTTTAATTAGCATTTATTAATTAATTTATTAAGCATTCATGACCATCTCTAGTCAACTTCAGTTTTAGCACCATACTGTGCATCCTCAACTAGGCAGTGTTGATGAAAAGGCTTAGCACCATTTCAACTCAACTTTTACTAATTACATTTATCTATTCTTTGCATTGTTATTTTTTTTAGTGTACATTCTATCTACAACAGCTAATCAAAATATAGAGTGAATGTGGTAATGCACTTCTAGTGGAATAGTTTGGTTACCACCCCCTGACTCACTGACTATAAAGACTAGCCTAAGTGTGACGAGTGAACCTTTTAGATTTTAAGCCAGATCAATAAAATCCGTGTAGAATTTCAGTCTGGAAGGCAGAGGAGTGGTTAGCCACATGCAAACTTCAAGCTCAGGTCTTTAGCTTGAGTTCATTTAGTCTGTGACAGTGTTTGACTAAATGACTGACGAGGCCTTTTGTTCCAGCAGCACAATGATTTTAATTAACTCTTTAATATGGAAGACGCAGAATTATGTTTGAGCTGTTTTGCGCACGGCAAATGCATCAGCTAAATTCATTCAGAATAAATGAGCATGCCATGTTAGAAGTTTGTGATACTTAATCGTTTGGGTATTTAACAATGGATAAAGGACAAATATTCAAATCAACAGATCTCCAGCGGACTCATTTTGAAGTGAATATTGGCTCCACACTGCGCCTATATGGCCCCTCCCACAACCATAGACCAATCACACAACACCTTCATACATACACAAGTTGGGTGTCTTGTCCAGGGACATGACGGTAAGCAGCATATGGCCACTTTTCAAACTTACTGAATATCTATGATTCTATATTTGAAGTTTCAGTAACACTTTAATTTACATAACCCTTAACCCAGGGGCGTCCAAGTCATTTTGGTCCGAGGGCCACAAATGACCTAATTTGATCTCAAGGGGGCCGGACCAGAAAACATAATGTTACTTCGTTACTATGCTCTGAGTCAAAATTTGAGTGCAGAGAAAAATATATTATAAATCTGAAACTTTTGAAAGAAATACAAAAGTTTCAACACTGTGTCTCAGTTTAACATTGATTTGTCTGACTCTGCATTGTGCAATACAACTGATCACAGTGACTGTATAATGGTGCAAAACATTTCACTGTTTAGTGCATGTTAGAATCATATTGAAATGATTTCACCTCCAATGTCCAAAATGTGAAGTAATTCTGAAAAACTACATTCTCTAAAGACTCTACTGACCTAATATCTTCAGTAGCAGCTATTTTTAACATACAATTCAGAACATGACGCTGCTACCTTCCTTCTTAATACATTCAATTTACATAACATAACATGTTATGCATAACAAATAACAATAGTCCAAACCAAACTCCTAGCGGGCCGGTTCCGGTCCCTGGGCCGCATGTTTGACCTGCCTTAACTACATTGTATCTACCTCATTAAGTACAATGTAATACACTGTGTAACAAACTGTAATAACATGTAACTACATTGTACATACAGAATGGTTAACGTTACGGTTGGGGAAGTTCCTTTAGGCACACTATACATGTATATGCTAAAATGTTAGTAATATTAGTAGTTACTATAGCGAGATAGAATATTGAATACACATAATGTTCACTTCCTGGCTTCATGAATTCAGACAAAACGATTATACAGTCTATACGAGCATTTGCAGCACACTACTTAAGCCATAGAAGTGTTTAAATCCAGTCTTCAAACAGCTCCTTGTACTGACCACATCCAAACACCTGTCTCTTGCTCAAGGACAGACATTGTTTATTCTTTAAATATTCACAGCACAAGAAGTGGTTCTGACACTCGCTGCCAAAGCTGGAGGTGAACCAGAGAGCGGCGCTGGCAGGGGAAAGTGGGCCTGGATGATAGATGGAGCTGGAGCTAAATGAGGAGCTACTGACACTCTCTGTGTCCACTCTGTTTGAGGCTCTCATGTATTGGCTAGCCTCTATCTCTTATAATATGGATAGTTACCATTTTTAGCAAAAAGTGGAAAATGTTAGAACCAATATACCTGTTTAGTCACGATGACAGTAATAATGGATTTTTACTTTAACTGTCAAAGGACATATTTTTCTAGAGGAAAATTTAAAGTGTGTCTTTAGTGCATTGGAAATAGTAGTCACATACTGGTAATCAGTAGCCTTGGGGCAGACTGACAGACATGGCAGCCATAATACCTAGTCATGTGTCATATAGGGAAATAAATACTTCATTATCATTTAATAATCATTTTCATTTTGGGTTTAAGTATCACACTGGCACTGGCAAGCTACCTTTTGCCCTGGGGCAACACCACTATCACAACACATTCATACACAGGCAAGTTGTGTGAGGAAATGTGGAGGAATTGGACCCCCAACCTTCTGGTGAGTGGACAACTTGCTGTACCTGCTGAGCCACTGCTACCCAATACATTTCCATGAGGCTTATTTGACGCTTGACCTAGCTAACAATAACAATACGCAAGACTCCATGCGATGTTCGTGGTGAGGTTAACAGGAAGCAGGGTAAAGTCACGTACAGTATATATACAGTCTATCAAATCCTCCACATGATATTCAGATGTTAAAGCAGGCTATAGTTCAGCAGTCCAAGAATAACTAATAAAACCATGTGCTCTAGAGATCACAGTGATGTATGTGAAAGGCTGATGTGAAGTGTTTTTACAGCTGGTGATGAAACATTATCTTGAAACACACCATGTATGTAGCAGCAGTTTGGTTCTTACAGACAATCAATCTAGTCCAGGTATTATATACAATTCATGAACAATCATATGCTAATAATAATAATGCATTGGTTTTATACAGCGCTTTTCTCAAGACTCAAAGACGCTTTACAATTACATGATTCATTCACTCCTCAGTCACACCTGGTGGTGGTATGCTACTTGTGTAGCCACAGCTGCCCTGGAGCACACTGACAGAGGTGTCTGCGCCTCTGTCAGTGTGCCTACGGCCCCTCCGACCACCACCAAACACCAATAACACAACCACATTCATTCATAGGGAATGCGGGTTAAGTGTCTTGCCCAGGGACACAATGACAGTATACGCTTGTGTGGGGATTCGAACTGGTGACCCTCTGGTTTTTACTTTTCTAGAGATTACAAAGTCTTTCAGCCAGTTAACTGACTCTGTCACAACTTGATCACATTCATGCTAAGCCAAAGCTGTGAAGGTACTAAAGTAGATTTTTTTTTTTGTATTTTTTTACCTTTATTTAACCAGGAAAGTCCCACTGAGATTCAGAATCTCATTTTCAGGGGAGTCCTGGCCCCAATGGGGAACCTATTGTACATGTTTTTAGTGGTAGGAGAAACCGGAGTGCCTGGAGGAAACCTACGCAGACACAAGGAGAACATGCAAACTCCACACAGAAGGG